>PVJI01005322.1:0-97685 GCA_004026765.1 Micronycteris hirsuta | reverse complement strand
ATTTCACATTTTAAAATATAACTAAAGTCCACAGGAATTTTCTAAATGAGCATGTTATTTAAAATCATATTTTATGTAACTGAAAATTTTAAAAATTCAACTATTAAACAATTTAAATGTGAAAAAATGTACCTAGCCCTGATAAGGCACACAAAAAATCTGGCCCTTGCTAGTCACCATGAGCTAGCTTTCCTAGTGGCTTACAGTAAAATTAAATGATTTAAGGATCTTTCAAACAATCCCTAAAACACAACCAATTGTTACATTGGAATGTCAAAAAAAAATTTTTATTTTTTAGTATTTTTTTTTAAGTGGAGAAATAGCATATTACTGGAAGATTAACCCCCGGTTCTTCCATGCATAATTTTAAAAAGCTGAATCATTTTTCACATTATGTGTTTTAAAGGGAAGAAATATGAAGAAGGGGTTTTCAAAAGCCCTTGTAATGTCGAGCACTTCCTATGACTATTAGCAAATCAAATCGGGTTGTTGTGGTTCCATGGCGGGCTGTCACCACACAAAAACCAGTTTCATTCGGTCCGCGCTCTCACAGCACGCGCGGCAGTGCACCCCTACTGTAAAGGACACTTCTCGATGCAGATGCAACAGTGGACTTTTTACTGGCTGACACACGGCAGGGGCCTTCCCACCAGGGCCGGCGGGAGCCAGCTCCTCCTGTGGTTCTGGTCTCTCCTCTGAACGGCAGTTCTGTTAGGTTTTCTTCATCCGCTGCTCTAGGTCATGCTGGTGTTTAATAAGACGTTCGATTTCTGTTCCAAGTGTTTGTAAATTTTCCTTTAAGCATGTGAAAAAAGAATAAAAAGAAAACAGAACTACTAAGTATAATAAGCAAAAAAGGATGCCACTTGAACTACTTTTGCCTAAATTTTGAAAGTGAGTGATGATTAGTCTTAAATGTCATGAGAAATAAACTAGGCATATGGTTATTTTCAATAAAGTATTCCTATATATTTCAGAGTAATACTTGATCTTTTTACTAAAGCTACAGCAAACTTTACTGCATAAAATTATCACTAAATTTTAAAAATTATTCTTACAATCCATTACTATCAAGGCCCAAACATAGCACAAATAGAACAGGTCAGACAAGGGATGCAAACAATAAATGAAGCTAGAAAATACATTAAAACGTAAATACCTCTTTAAAAAAATCTCAGTAATCAATTTTAACTTATTATAGTGCATCTCAAAGGCCACCCACTGCAAAGTAAACAACTCACATTAATGTCCATCCAACAGCTAAACTGGCCCATCACCAGATGATTGAATAAAAAAGTCACAGTACAAAAATACAATGGGATATTACTTGGCCATAAAAAAAGAATGAAATCTTACCATTTGCAACAACATGGATGGACCTAGAGGGCATTATGCTAAGTGAAATAAGTCAGTCAGAGAAAGATCAATACCATATGATTTCACTTATATGTGGAATCTAAAGAATGAAATAAACGAACAAATAAAATTGAAACAGACTCATAGACACAAAGAACACACTGATGGTCGCCAGTGGGGAGGGGGTTGGTAGACTGGGATAAAAAAGGTGAAGGGATGAAGAAGCACGAATTGGTAGTTACAAATAGTAATGGTGATATAGTCGATAATGTTGAATAACTCTGCACAGGGCCAGGTGGGTGCTGGGAACCTCAGGAGAAACACTTTGTAAAGTATACGACTGTCTAACCACTACGCTGTACATCTGAAATTGGGCTGGCCAAAGTCCATTTAGTTTTTTCCACAAAATAAGACACATTTTTCATTTTCACCAATAACGTTATTAAATATTGAGTATGTCGGCTATCTCCCACAAGTATAATGTTGATTGTTCTCCATTAATGTCTCAATTTGATCGCTATCAACTCCAACTGGTCCACCCGACCGTGGAGCACCGTCCAGAGAGAAACCTCCAGCACGGAACTTCGCAAACCACTTCTGACACGTTCGATCAGTCACAGCATCTTCTCTCTACACTGCATAAATCTTTTTTTGTGTTTCAATTGTGCTTTTATCTTTCTTGAAATAATAAAGCATAACATGCCAAAAATGTTGCTTATTTTCTTCCACCTTCGATATTAAAATGGCTACACAAAAATTCACCAATTCTGGTGTTTTTTAAAAGTACACTGATGTAACAGCTGTCACAATACAATCTAACAAAATTGTTACGAATGAAGTTAAAAACAGGTAAGCACTACTAGAGACATCTTACTGAAAAAAACAAACCTTTTGGCCAACCCAATAACACAAAATAATACTCCATGTAAGGTATAATTCAAAAGTAAAAATTGCTAATTTTTTTCTATTTCTTTCAGTGTTAGCTTGAAAAGTTGTACTTTTCAGAAAGAGAAAAAAATGTTATACCTAGGTAAAACAGCTATCCTGCATTACAGAAACAGTCCACCTATGTGCGGGATCCAACTCTGAAAAGGCACCACTTTGCCATGTTTGCTGGTGGGTTAGTGAATGAGAACTACAAATACCTTCAAAGTAATATTTTTTAGCAACGTATCCTCCAAAACAGCCTGTAATTTTCGGTTGATCTCCAAAGAGAGCTCCAATGTTAATCCACTGTCAGCTGGATGGGACGTGTATAAAGACGCCATGATGCCGCCCCGTCTGCTTAAATGTACTTTGTTAAAATCAGATGCCTCTGAAGAAAGGGTGCCTGCTTCTTCCCGCAAAATGTAACTCTGAATTATTCTGCAAAAGAAAACAGCGCTGCCAGTTATGTACCTGCAGAATTAAAAATGCCAGAATTTACAAGAATCAATTCATCATAAGCATAGAGATAACTAGCATAAATACCTATTAGGTTAATAACAGACCTATTTTAGGAAATAAATTTATTTCCCTTATTCAGATGGTTTTCTAAAGATATCTAAACACTGCTTTTCTATCTTCCTTTATTACTTTGATAAAAATACTTGAGCAGTTTTTTGCTCCCATTTCAGTTAATATTTTCAATTTTCATGTAATTAAACTTAGAACTTTTTCTTTTAAAAGTCATGGGCAACATTTTCCCTAAGTCTAAAATTATTTCAAAATAAAAATGAAGAAGTCATGGAGAAAGACTGCAGCACAAAAGAACCCTGAAATGAACCTGGTACTTGCCAGAGGAATGTGGCACACCGCACAGGTTCTGCAGTGTCAGGCGTCAGAGGTGAACCTGCTCTCCACCTCGGACTGCCACTTACAAGTAAGTGGTGATTTGGGAACATTTAGTGATCTGGTCTGAGCCCTGTTAACTTATCTGCCAAGCTGGAGAACTCAATTCTCTCCCTGCGTAGATACCACAAATCAACGGGCACTGGGCCTGTACTTCGTAGGCACCCAATAAATTACCCCGCCTTGCTCTACCTCGCGGGAGAGAGAACCCACAGCACTATGTATCTCTTGCAATTGCAGTCATAAAAACCAAAACCTACATAGAGCACTATCTTTTTAAGTCCAAAGTTGTTTCGATATCTTAAAATAATGAATGTTGATCAGCCACCACCATGAATGACACTGACCATCTGGCCCGGGAAGTCCCATGACCAGCAGATCACTTCAGGGGAAATAAGGTCGCTGACACCCTTCACGCTGGGAAGGCAATAGTACCTAAGACAGAAATTCAGGAAAAACTAGCCAAAATGTGTAAGAACACACCAGATTTCACCTTTGTGTTTGGATTCAGAACACATCCTGGTGGTGGCAAGAAAAGTGGCGCTGGTATGATCTACAGTTCCTTTGATTATGCAAAAAATGGACCCAGACGCAGACTTGCAAGACACGGCCTGCATGAGAAGACCTCAAGAACACAGGGAAAGGAAAGCGAGAACAGAACAACGAAACTCGGGGGACTGCAAAGGCCGATGCTGGTGCTGGCCAAAGTGGCTGGAGGTCGGACAGCAGAAGAAACAAAGATTCTTCAGTGACTTTCTGCGGTGACTGTACAGATTTTTCCTGAGAGGATTAATAAACTAACAACTTGAAAAGAAATTAATGTCCACTGAACTCTATTATCACCTTAAAGGAAATATCTGTTTTTTTCATCTTTCTACTCCTAAACCTAGAACATAGTAAGTGATCAACAAAAGACTGGGAACTGAATGACTAAAACTAAGAATTATTTTTTGAAAGATAGAATCTTGATATGATTAATTCAAAAACAGTAACTTTACTACCTGAATAATTCTGAACACAGACTGCATTACCATAGTAATACATACTTTGTTTTTTTCCTAATTTCTTCCACCAACTGTTTGATGTGATCCTCCATAAATTCTATCTTCTCATGTTTCCGGGCATGCGCTTTTTGAAGCCTTACTATCCTCTCAATCAACATGGCTTTGTCTACTTCCGGGAAGTTATCCACGGCTACTGATGACCCAGTATTTTCTGGGGATCGATCTTCTGCACTGCTTCGAGCATTAATGGACCCTAGTGAACAAAAAAAAAAAAAAGTTTAGATATTGTACCTGGTCCAGTTACCTCTAACCTCATATGATTTCCTCTAGTGAGATTTTCAAACACTCAGCCCGCCAGAGCTGGGCACAGAACACAGCACAAGTAATGCCTGGCCTGAGTCCTCACTTCTGAGCATAACGACAACAGAGGCACAAAAAGACCCACTATGTCCTTCAGGAACAGGAACAGGAAATGTAAACAGAGAAAGAGCAACCCAAGAAAAAGAAGTAACAAGTCTGAACTAAGACTGATATTAAACCAAGAAAAAGAGACAGACTGACAGACACAGACAGGAGAGTACAGCCAAGAGCGTTAAAGCTCAGGAGCCAGGTCTCCCTAGGTTCAAATTCCACTTTGTAGCTGCAAGACTTTGGACAAGTTACTTAACTTTCTGTGCCTTTCAGACTCTTCATCTAAAAATGAGAATAAAATCATTTACCTCACAGGATTATTATCCTCATTTAAATCAGTTAATACATGTGCAATACTTACAACCATGCATATAATAAGCTCTAAGTGAATGTTAGCTATTATTTTTATCAACATCAGTTGAAAAGAATGTTTGACCTTTTTACCCTATAAACATATGGCTTTTGCTCAGCCCATTCTGTAGATTTAAGACAAGTTTTATATCTTATCCAACATCAGGAATTACCAAATGGCAGAGCTGAGACCAAAATACCTATGAGTAATCTCAAACCCACGTTCCTTCTACTGAACAATTCCCCTTAGCACGCAACTCCAGGGAGCCGTGCCGCACGCAGGCGGCAAGGACTCCGGGGGCTGAGCTCCGTCATCGCGGACTCCAGGCCAGTCATGGAAACCGCCTTTAAAATGGGAATGACAACAGCTCACGTGACTTCTGCAGAGCAAATGATAGGTTTCAAGCATTTCGCATTCCAAAACTGATAAATACACTAATATTTTGCTATTTTGAAAATGTTATCAATCATAATTTTACAGACTCTAATGATTTTTGCTTTAGACTATAGCCATATTTACTATGAGAGAAGCTAACAGATTTAAAAATACATATGTGTATATACATTAAAAAATCTGATATATAATGATAGCCATTTCATTAGTAATCAGGTGTTAAAAGTAAAAGAGAGAACCATACTACAGCAAACCTCTGATGGATGGACACAAAATGTGAATTTAAAAACAGAAGAGGAAATTGTTACACAGAATAGAGAAAAAGTAGGTAAGAAAAAAGGAGGAAGGGAAATAAATGATATAGAACCACGTGACATACACCTGAAATTAATATAATATTGTATGTCCACTCTACTTTAACTAAGAGCTTTAAGTTCCAGAATGAAAGAAGAAGAACCACATGACAAACTGGCAAACTTGAAACCCTGGGTAATGATCAGAACTTAAACATTTAACTGGCAGTATTTTTTACACTATGTACAACTACCACTTTGAAAACTGAAAATGAAAGAAAAACATTTCAATACCTTTTAAAACAAAAAATGCTATTTCTTGTTTAATCAATCACGAAATAACTAAAAGCATTCATTTTTTTTTACCCGAGGAACTGGAACGACTTCCCATGCTGCTCACTTCTCTGTCGTAGCTTCCATTCTCTATCTGATCCAGTTTCCTTCGTGCTACAGAAAAGAGAAATGGATTATTTGTGAAAATTATCACTACCATTTGTCCCCATGACCTCGGATTTTACTTGCTAAAATCACTTAGGCAAAAGTGGCAGAAACAGCAAGAGAAACTTCTTGAATACACACTTTACACAGGAGGGCTGCAGGGCTCATTCACATAAAGCGACATCTAGGAACATACAGGTCAGACACGAAACACACAGAAACAGCGCTGGGACAACAACTACAGGGGCCAGCATCACTGAGCTGTGCTGAGTGTGACTCCTGCAGTCCTGAAAGATGTGCAGGAGTACTAGCAATTCCCCCAAATTTCCCTTCGACTATACCTATAAAAACAAACTGAATTCTTATGGCAAATATCTGAATATGTTAAGTAAATGCTAAGTCTCTCTTATTACTATGTTTTATCATATTTTGACACAAATAAAACAGAGGGAAATAGAGACCAGGAAGTCAGAATACGTATCTTATTCATCATTGTATCCAAGCACATAGCACAGACTCCCAATAATTGTGTGACTTTTTAAATGAAAGAACTGGGTTCCAGTTCTGGCTGTTAATCTCTGTGTCTGGTTAATCTCTAACCTTTCTGGGTCTGTTTCCTACAAGACGAAAGGTTAGGTCTCAATGACCTCCAAGTTACAGTCTACCAGGTTGGGGGCAGGTACCACAGACGCTGCACCGAACTATTCACAGACATGCGCGGGGAGAAAATATCAGAACTTCTATTTATATACGTTTAATCTGATCTTTTAAAACTTCGATTTTCTTATGTTTTCTAATATACATAAAATAATACATGTTTAAAATTTATAAACATATATATGGAGAAAAATGCTTAAATAACTTTTACTAATAGGAGTATCTGATCAAAACCATTTATATACTACTGCCCTAAAGTACTTTTCCAACTCTTAACATTTTGTAGTCCCGTGAATGAATGTCCTTTAGCACAGAAGATGCTACAGATTGTTCACGTTACTGCAAGAGGTTTAGCAATTTGGTTTATGAACATTAACACATTACAAAGAAGATGTGGCTCTAACCAATGACGTAGGATCTGATGTAAAACTGTATTTTCTATAGACCCTAATGATTAAAAGACACACACAAAAACCCATCTGAGGTCTAAGTGCGAAGGAATCTCATACCTTGCTGGAGCTGCTTGGTAAGGTCCTTGACACTAGAGGCGTACTTCCGCCTCTGAGTCGCCAGTTCATCTTTCAGCTCTTCGACCTGGGTGCTCAGTGCGTCAGCCTCTGCTCGCTTACCAGTGAGGTCCGCTTGCAGAGTCTGGACTTCCTCTTTTCGCAGTGCTTCCTCTTTCAACAATCTACTTTCCTAAATATTAAATTAAAACAAAAATCACCAATTTTAATAGATGACTTACATGTTTCTATTATTGCTCAGTTTAAAACATCAAAAATACAAGGTCCTTAACAGTACATTCTGCTACCATCCCTCCTTATCAGGCTTTGTTTATTGAGCTCCTCGAATTCTTCATAGTGAGGAGGGGATACATGACCACATTTGCCACTCTATTCACGCAAAACAGCACGTGCCACAGGTCTCTGCCTTTCTGAACTACAGTCTCAAATTACTTTCATACGTAACTTGAAATCACTCTCACAGCTTGAAAGTACTAAATCATTTTTAAACTACAAAAATATAGAAATGTAAAGTACTTTTAAAAAATATATAGTAATTCCAGTTAAGAATGACAAAACCCCTGATTTTCCTGTTTTCAGGAAGTGAAATATTTCCTCATAACCATTTTAGGGAAACATTTTATCATAAATTATATGAGTTGAAAGGAAAAACTGACACTTCCCACAGCATTTGAAATGACAAGAAACTCAGTGCCATTAAAAAAGAGCTTAGATCAACTACCACTAGGTTTACACTGTTAGGGAAACCAAACTGTGCTTCTTGTTACGTTGCTTTAAATATTCAATGTACAATTATACTTACCAAATTAACATTTGTCTGTTTCATTTGCTCACATTGGCTTTGTAACTGACTTTCACTACAGGAAAGTTTATCAAACTGTGACTGTAAGGAATTGGATTCAGACTGAAGTTGTGCATTCTTACTAGTGAGCTTTTCTGTAAACAGTAGTAGCTCAGATTCTCTTTTCCTACTGCCTTCGATGTCTTTTTGTAGGTCGTTAATCAAAGAATTAAGACTGTCCACTTCTTCCTTCAAATTTTCAATTTCTTGTTTACCTCTAAAAAACAAAGTTTATATTTAAGAAAAAAGTGAAGCCATTAAAAGACATTAAATTAATGGTTTGGGAATTTTCACTGAAGGAAGTACTTTATAGGGATACTTCTATCAATATATGTAATTATTTGTGAACGACAAATACAATACATGCTAGGAACTAAGAGCTGGGAATGTAAGTGAGCAAGACCAAAGGGGGCCCCTGCTTCCAGAGTCTTTTATCAAGTAAGGAAGCTGTCTGAGTTTGATAGAACATTGATGATGAAAGCACCAAGCGAGTCACCCAGCCAGTGTAAGTGATGCTTGAACTGATACTTAAAGTAGGGTAGCGAACTTTCCCTGTGAAAGGTCCAGACAGGGAAGGCCATAGGCTGCTGGGGCAGATGGCCTTCGCTGCAACCGTGCCATTCTGCCACTGTTCTGTGAAAGCAGCCACAGACAATATGCAAAGGGATGAGCATTCCAAAGAAATGGAATATACCAAAAGAGGCAGTGGGCTGGATTTGGCTTGCAGGCCATAGTTTGCTGATTTCTGACCTGAAGGAAAAGTAGGAATGAGTAGGAGAACCACAGCTGTTCCAGGTAGAGGAAGCAGTGCGCTAAAGCTGAGAAAGGAACAAGAGAACGAACTCTCGCTGGTCCTAACAAACAGATGTGTGACACTGACGAAGATAAGGACTGCACTGAATCCCTGGGGCCTCACACAGGGACTGGCAGGCAGAGGAGCTAGAACACTAGAGTGGAAAAGGAGAAGGCATGGAGGGAGAAGCAACAGACAGTCACTAAAGACCTTTCAAGCCAAGTTAAGGCATCTTCAGGGGTGTCTTCACCCCTTAAGGCATCTTCAACTCTTCTTCTTCCAGTGTGGCCCAGAGACACCAAAAGGTTGGACACCCCTGTGAGACTACACAGTCCCTGAGGCAATGGGGAATCGCTTGAAAGGTTTTGAGAAAATTTCCTTTTTAAAAAGTTTATGCTAACCACAGTGTGGGAAACGCATTAAAGAGAAGTAAGGGGTGGGGGAAAGTTTAGAAACTGGCAGTTTTCCAGATGAGAGCTGATAATGGCTTGGACAAAGGTAGCAGCCACAGGAATATAAAAAGTAAACAGACTTGAAAGGCATTAAAGAGTCAGCATTAATAACACTTCATGACTGGTCAGATATGTGAGGGGGAGGGGAGAAGAGCCCAGGTGTCGCCCAGGTGTCCCCCAGGTCCCTGGGTTGGAAAACCACATGGATGCTACTCATCTCTCAACTTGGGAACATCAGAGAACCAGGGAGGTGAACGGGAAAGATGGTCAGTTTTGGACGATAATTAAAGTTTGAGGTGCCTTTGATACTTTCGTGTCTAGAGCTCAGCAAAATGGGCTGAAAATGATTTGAAGGTCCTGCAAATACTGTAAGAATAGTTGGATCACCCAGGGTAATAAAATAAGGACAAGAGTTTCTGACTGAATGAGAAGCCTGCCAAGCAGATGAGAAAGACTGGCCAGGAAGTGGGGAGGGAGACCAGGAGCACACAGGACAAAACGAAGCCAGAGGCACATCAAGGAAGACAACGGGCTCGGTGGCATTAACACTGACAACTCAAGCAAAGCTCAGTCTGAGAAAGTGTCTACTGGATTTAAGGCGGCGTTAGCAGTTTTTAGTGGAACACTGGGGTAGAAACTAGAAACTAGAATGAAACGGAGAGGGCTAAAAGAACAAAGAAGTAAAGAAATAACGGGCGAGTAGAGATGACTTTATAAAGATGTGTGGGCTGTGACGGAAAGGAGAAAGGTAGGGAAGGTCATTGGACCTCGATGTCTGTGAGATGTAATAATATGTACATGCAGAAAGAAAACAAAGTCAGCAGAAAGAGAGGTTAGAGCTAAAGGATAAAGAAATAATCAACTAAGGCCCTGAGAAGGGAGGAGAGCACGGGGTCCACAGCTGAAGTAGACAACAATTCAACTCACAGAGGAACTGGAGCACTTCTTCCCTTAACAGAAGGAACAGAAAGAGGAATGGCTGTAGATGCAGGCAAGTTCACAGGACCGAGAGCAAGAGGTTCATAGGACTGGTAGTGAGAACTGCCAGCTGAGAGCTCCCATGTTTTCTGCGAAGGAGGAATCTCCTGCAGCAGATAGTGAGGTGAGAAGGAAGACAAGAAGTGTGAAAGCAATAAGAGATGCTTTTGAAGACAGGGGAGAAGTTTCTAAGGATGAATGATAGGATTAGAGGGGTATTAATATTCCCAGCTGAGGTCGCTAACCATGAATTTTTAGCTGCACCACTCTGGATGACGGTGAGATTTCCTCGGTGACACTCAGCAGCCTGGGTACCAGTAGGGTATGAGAAGTACCTGGCCTCGACCTGAGCCCATGCTCTCCCAGGAAATATCATGAGTAGACTGTACTAAGGGTTTTATAAGAAGCCAGGGGATAATTTCAGATCATGATCTCAAGCTCTATACATACAAAGATATAGCTACAGATGCCAATCTACCTTTTAGAAGAAAATGTAATTTCTGTGCATAAATAACAGAATTTGAAAGGAAAGGAAAGGATAAAGAAAGCAAAATCGATTGTCTTATAAATTGCTCCTGCCAATGTTTAGGGAATATAAACTTTGATTTTTAGAAGTCATGATGGGAACTTCAAAGATAATCCAAAAAGGTTCAAATAAAGACAGAAATTTAAAAATTTTTAGCCAGTAAAATTATGAAATTATTCTTGTTTAATGCAGTAATTGCATTTAAACCGAAACCTGAGGTAGAATTTAAAAGCCTGCTGATTAGCACAAACAAAAGTTGCTCGTTTTATACCTTTGATGCTGCTCCTGTAGCTGATCCACAATTTTCACTTTATCCAATAAGTTCTGAATTTCAGCTTTTTGGCGATTAATAATTTCCTTATATTTTGACAATTCATCTTCTGTTCTTAATCGTTCATCTTCTAGACATTTCACCTATCATAAATCACAACCAAGTTAAACTACAAACAGTATTCTCTCATTCCTTATGAACTGTTTCAGACAGTGATTATACAGGGTCCGGCAGAAGTAAGGCTCGCCTGAGTGTAGCTGGTGGGGTAGGAGAATGTCTTGCACAAGAGAGACAGCAATTTGAACACTCCACCTGAAATGCCATATGGTGTGCTTGAGTGTGATGCTGTTATGGCACAGAATCACAGGCCTATGGTTTTGTAAGAAAAGATTTTGTAATAAAAAAGGGGTATTATTTGTGCTGGATGCTTTATATTAATTGTCCAAGCTGAATTCTGAAGCAGTGTTAATTAATGTGAAGGAAACACGATGGGAAGTAAACAGTCTCAGATTTCCCGAGTGATCTTGGGAGTTTTAGTATGTCATTTTATTTTTGCTGAATCTCCATTTCTTCACCTGAAAAGAGGCTATACCTTCCCTACCTCAAAGAACTGGCATAGAAAACAAATAGAAGTGTATGTGGTTGTATTTTGCTTATTTATTTTGTTGATTAGGTTCCATTTATGGGTGAGATCGCATGGCATCTGTCTTTCACTGACTGGCCTATTTCACTTAGCATAAGGCTTTCCAGTTCCATCCATGCTGTCACAAAGGATAGGAGCTCCTTCTTTCTCTCTGCTGCATAGTATTCTATTGTGTAAATGTGCCAGTTTTTTTGTTTTTTAAGATTTTATTTATATTTAGAGAGAGGGGAAGGGAGGGAGAAAGAGAGGGAGAGAAACATCAATGTGTGGTTGCCTTTCACATGGTCCCCACTGGGGACCTGGCCTGCAACCCAGGCATGTGCCCTGACTGGGAATTGAACTGGCGACCCTTCGGTTTGCAGCCCACGCTCAATCCACTGAGCTACACCAGCCAGGGCAATGTGTCAGTTTTTTGATCCATTCATTTACTGATGGGCACCGAGGCTACTTTGAGCACTTGGCTATTATAAATTGTGCTGCTATGAACATTGGGGTGCGTAGGTTCTTTTGAAGTGGTGTTTCAGGATCCTTAGGGTATAATCCCAGCAGTGGTATTGTCAGGTCAAAACAAACAAGCAAGCAAAATACAACCAGAGACATTGAAATAAAGAACAAACTGACAGTAACCAGAATGGAGGAGGAGAGGGATAATAGGGGAAAATAGGGGAAGCACCATCAAAGAACATGTACAAAGGACACATGGACAAAGCCAAAGGGGGTAGGTTTGAGGGTAGGAGGCGGGGATGGGTGGGGCGGGGGGACGTGGTGGGGTGAAAATGGAGACAACTGTATTTGAACAACAATAATAAAAAATAAAAAATAAAAAAAAGAAGTGTACGTGGGAAAGACTTTGAAAATTATTAAGCAGTTACTTAAAAGTAGTTAGTTAAAAGCCTGTTTCTAAATAAATGAATGATATGCAATGATGTTTCACAGTCATATTAAAAGGGATATTAGTCTTACAAAAAAGACAATATACACGGAAAGGATTTAATAGGCTAGTAGAAATTAAGACTGTATACAAGCCTATTAAGTATACCCAGGAGAAATGTAAAGAAATTCTACCTATTACTTTCTCATACTCACAGTTCTCAAGTCCAACTCCCTTTCCAATTAACTTGCTGATAACACTACCTTTGGATAAGAGACCCGACGGATACAGCAAATGTGTTATAAAACAGGAATGTTTGCCAAACACTTCAAAGGAGCTGAAGTGGAAGACATTTCCATCTCAATAAGAGTCAGTTTTATTGCTAGGAAATTGATATTCCACTCGTATGAGTTCTTTTCTTTTGGAAAATTTCTATTTATTTATTTTTTTCAATCCACACCTGAGGATATGTTTACTGATTTTAGAGAGAGAGGAAGCGAGAGAGGGAGAAACATGGATGTGAGAGACAAACACCGACTGGTTATCTTCCATATGCACCCCAACCGGGATCGAACCCACAACCTAGGTATGTACGTGCCCTGACTGGGATCGAACCTGCAACCTTTTGCTGTACGAGACGAAGCTCCAACCAACTGAGCCACATGGCCAGGACTTATTTTTGAAATTTTCTAAATAAATACCCTTTCCTCAACATTTTAAAAATCAGGAGTCCAAAATTAAAAATATTTACCCATCTTCGAGTCAAGACTAAAGATTCAATTACCTTTGTTCTCAGTGTCCGTAGCTCATCCATGCCCTCCTTAAACGTCCTCTTCAGGTCTTCCAGTTCCTTTATTTTGGCATGATGCATCTTTTGAAAGTTTAAAAGGAAACACAAATCATTAGTAGTAAACTAAACTAGATCCTGCCCCTCCCAAAAGCCTTTAAAAGCAGATGACAATGAGCTCTCGCTACTTCTCTCCTCTGTGTTTACTACACACTGTAGGGGGCACCAGGAACAGAATGACTCACTTCGAGCTGATCAGACTTTTCTTGCATTTGTTTTTCAAGCTCCCCTTTTGTGACTCTAAGCTTGGCATCAAGCTCATTTGATTTAATTTCTTCTGACTCCTAATGGGAAAGAAATGAAAAAGTACGACTTCATTTTTAAAGTTTTATACTTTAAAAACTGAATGCGGCTTTGGCAATTAACTGTACTAATTAAGAAATACATAGCTTATATATCTAAAAATGACGACTGCCTTGAAAGATTTTAAATATGTCAATTTTTGCAAGACAAGATATGTAAAATACAGAGTGGTTTTATTTTTAACGTATACATTTACATACATGTACTCTTCATTCTTCTAATATTTTCTAGTGTTTTTATTTGGTTAAAAACTTCTCTAATGAGATTTCTATATAAGCTACAAGTACTTGAACATAGGAAATAACCTGTATGTTACATAATTACCCTACCAAATACATTCCACACTTCAAATATTACAGATACACAAATTTAATGAAACAAGAATGCTGATTTGGCATAATTTGTTACTAATCTATTTGAAAAGTTAAGCATACCTGGTATGTTTTTATCATATCCTGACAATTTTTTCGAATCTGATCTGCTTCTTCCTTTGCTTGAGTTAACTTTGTTGTCGTCTCTCTCAGTTTATCTTTGGTTTCCTGCAGGGGAAAAAGACAGTGACAAACCTGGGCACGATGATGTGATGAATGGTAAGAACAGTGACCCGAGTGGGGCGAGTTCTGGTCTCAGCACTGCCACTGAGGGGCTGAAGAACTAAAAGTCATTATGTAAAGTTAAATTTGATAGGGTTTCAGCAAATTACTAGAATTTCCTAAGTAACAAGAAGAGCAAATATTAAGCAGTTTTTTGCACACATGCATAAAAGACATTTCTTTGGTTTATGGCTGTGGTATCTATTCAAAAACTGCTTTTTTATAGATTCATACTGCAATTTGGTTTCCATTCCTAATCACTCTCCTAAAACTGCAATGCTGAAGGTCACCCTCTCATCAAATTCAATTCCTTTCTTTTCGTTGTTTCTCATTCTTGACCTTGCTCCGGTTCTGACCCCTCCCGACCCTCTGAATACCCTCCTCTGTTTCCATTACAAGACAGTACACTGTTTCGTCCCTCCGCCTTCCTTGGCTCCTCGACTGGCTTTCAACGTCCTGTGGCAATTTTCCAAGACACATCCCTGCCCTCAGCTCTTCTCCAAAGTCCTTCAAGGCACCATCTAGCTCCGTGGTTTTGGCTACCATGTGACTTTCAAATGAGAATCATCTCCTCCTAGTAGCTTCCTTTTAGAAAGGGATAAATGCTGCTATTCTGCCTTCCCATTGGCAGAGTCCAAGGCATCCTTATGTTATAACGGCTGATACACTGGACTTACGTGTTTTCCCCATTGAGGATAGAGCTTCTGGGCAACGCCTAGCTCAGAACTTGCCACATAATTAATGGTTCAAGTAATATTGGATGAATTAGTAAAGGAATACCTAATATGCACATCCTCTGCTCTCGTTAGCGTGGTCTTCCCAAATACCAAATAGTCGTTTTCCTTTTTCCTTAGCGTTCCTCTACTTGGGACACCTTTCTCTTCATCTCTGGAACCATCTAAACTGCATCTATCCTTCACACACTGCTCTTTATGTGTCATTTTGCTTTTGTATAAATCTGTCATACAATTAGGTACTTTGTTATATACTTTCAGCTGCTGGTCTTTCAATAATAAAAATTTGACATTAAAATTCAGTATTACTTTTAAATATAAACATTTGGAGATTTTTTCAAATACTGTTTTCAATTTTTTTTTAGTTTATTGATTTGAGAGAGAGCAAGCAAGAAAGAAAAACATTCATTTGTTTTTCCACTTACTTATGCATTCACTGGCTGTGCCCTGTATGTGCCCTGATCAGGGATCCGATCTGCAACTCTGTTATTTTGGGATGATGTTCCAACCACCTGAGCTACCACGCAAGGCTTGTTTTATCTTTTTTTTTTTTTTTTTAAATGTGAGACTATTACTTCAACAACAGGACAGAAAGAAAGGAGCTTTATCTTTTCCCCCAACTTCTATATAATCAAGAACTGAAACAGAGTCTGGCGCATAGGAGGTACCCACTTCATTCACTCAAAAAATAGCGATTCAGAGATTCCTCTGTGCCTAATAAATGCTTCCTAAATAAATAACTGAGTAAAAGCAAGAATCACATTACATGGGTTTTAGTTAGGGTACTAACTGCATTTCACCCAGGGCGTCCCTCACTCCGTGTTCACTGAGCACTGCCACGTGCCAGGCATCAGGCAGCAGCCTGTAGAATCACTTTTCATTCTATTAATTTTTGGATAAAATTGTACTAATTCATTAAGCACAATACCAGTAGAATTATATTCATAACAGATAAGTTATTCTTTATATATTTATGTTACATTGTATTTAAATAAAAAATTTATATTTCTTGATTATAAGAATCTTAGCATTAGTGATATTTAATAAAAATTTCCAGAGTATACTTTCCATTTGGATAACCTACAGATTCTCCTCTTTCCCTCACATTTTTGACAATGCTTGATATAGAGTATAGCACACCAAAAAATGCTTAGAGAAAAAAGTCAATTTGGGGATTGCAAACAATGAATAATAAAATTTAACATGCTATCCAATTTAATATGTAAATCATTCAAGGAAATAGCTTTTCACAATCAGCAAATATGCAGTCCCAAGCTATCCTACACGAGTCACTAAATTATCGTGCCTCATTACCTATTACTGCACTTGCTTTTAAAACTGATTCTAGTAATTTTTATACTGCATTACAGTACTCACCTTGTGTGAATCCATTTCCACTTTTAATTTGTTTTGTGCCCACTTTACTTTAATGATGTGAGAATTGATATCTTCCTTTAATTTGTCTATTTCTCTGATGAGTCTAGTAGTTTCAGCTTCCTAAAATAATATCACTCAGTCATATTTCTCATTTAACAATCAAACAATTATTTGTGTATCCTTTATATCTCCTCAAAATAATACAATAACACTATACTTCAGGAGCTGGCACATCATGGCCTGTAAGCCATAAAACTGATTTAAATTACAAGTCATAAGATGGCAGTAAAATCCTAAATCCAATTAACAGACATAATTAACATACTATCTTTTAACAAACTAGACACGTTGCAAATACAAGCATACTTTATTCTTCTCAACTAGCAGGCCTTAAGATAAAATACAAATTGAATTGGTTTTGCCAGAATTCCTGAGAACAATGACAATGTTTCTGAACTAAAAGTCAATGAACAAAAAAATAACATTCATCACCAAGAAATGATAATCCACTGGAAACAAGACCATGCCCTGAGGTAGCTACTTAACACAAGGGCTCTGAATGGCTAGGTAACTAAATCTCCTTGGAAAGCATCTAAGAACATGTTTCATTTTACAAGAAAAATATAAATTCTATTTTATAAGTGTTACATTAGGATTCTGGTCAAATTATACTTATTAAACCAAAATATATACTATGTATATATCTTGCCAAAATAAAATCTTCCTGTACAAACTCATTTCTTCAAAATAGATTTAATAAAAATTTTAAATGATCTATCAAAAGTTATCTAATAAACAACACATCAATTTCTCATCTTTTTCCAGTAACAATTTCTGCAGACAGGTAACAAGATATTGGAATTACTTCAGCATTCACATACTTAGAAGGTGAAGTAAACAACTTCATGTTTAATAGTGGTTCAATTGTGGTAAGTTATGATTATTTGATTAAACAAGAAAAAGCAAACAGAATAAATTTCAAACGAGACAAAATAGCAAAAGTTATACCTTTGTTTCATACAGCTGGTGTAACCGTCCTTTCTCCTGAGAAAGCTGCTTAATTTTGTTCGCGTTTTTCTCCGATTCTTTGTTTGCATCTCTAAGCTTTCTCTCAAGCATCTCTTTTTCCTTTCGAAGGTCTAAAGATTCTTTCTCACCTCTTACATATTTCATTACCATTGCTTCTTTTTCCTGGCGAGCCTCTTCACATTTTTTATTGGCCTTTGAAAAAAATATCTAGCTTTAAAAAAAATACTTTTCAAATAAAAAAAACTGAAGAAAGTATATTTTTCTCTAATATTATTAATGTATACTTTGGTTTTTGAACAACATTCCCAGGACCTGTGTCATGAATTTTTTAAAAAATTCAAAATTGTAGATAAACAATATAATAAACAAATTAATATCACCCTGACTGGTGTGGCTCAGATGGCTGGGTGTCATCCCATAAGGTGAAAGGCCGCAGGTTCGCTACCTGATCAGGGCACATGCCTAGGTTACAGGTTTGGTCCCTGGTCAGTCTGGGCATGAATGAAGGGGAGGAAGTATTAACCGTTATAAAACAGAGAGAGGTAAAGATTAGATTCGGAAAGGAAAAAAAGAAATATCTTGTCATGCTAATTATTTGAGATTTTTCCTACAGGCAACAAGAAGCCAAAGAAATATTTATAAACCTGAACCTTTTAGTAAATGTGTATTTCAGTAACATAAAGGGTGGCCCCGTGGAAATGGCGCTGAGGCTGGAAGAAGCAGAAAAAAGACAATTACACCAGATGAGGTTCTTGACTACAGTCGGGAATATGCACCAAACGTCCTGGGACTCGGAGACTCTTTCGTGGATCAGCTTCAAGGGAATAAATAACCTGAGGTGCTAAAGGTTCACATTTCTAGGTTCCACCCCAAGTAATGGCAGCACCCACTTCACAGGATTGTTGAGAGTACTGAGTCTGACCAATTATGGCACAGATAAAGGAAGAGGAGATGGTAAAAGTTTTGGATTTAACCAGTTTAAGATGTTTATCATTTACTTCAAGGAAGATAAAGCATGAAGATGATAACAGGATTCAACAGGCAGCTAAAATTATGAGGTATATTAAGTAGGGGAAGAAATGGTTACAAAAAAGGACATGCATTAAATTACACTCAAGCAGGGGGAAAGTATATGAGTATGTGCAATGTACTGAGGGTCTGTCCAGAAAGTATCCAGCCCCATACTATGAAAAACAGACACATTTATTGAAGGAGATATAAGACACAAGAAACACTGTCCATAGGACAATGACGCTTCAGTCCCCTTCCAAGCAGGCACCTTGGGACCTCACACAGTTCTCCCAGTCACCATCGGCTGCCCCATCGTATTTTCCTGAATCTCACTAACATTCTTAAATCTCTTCCCCTTCAAAGGTGATTTTAGTTTTGGGAAAAGCCAGAAGTAGCAGGGCACCAAATCTGGGCTGTAGTGGGGCTGAGTCACCTCTAAGATGTTTTGCCAAAAAACTCTGCATGAGACATGATGCACAAGCAGGCATGTTGTCATGATGAAGCTGCCAATCACAGTAGCTCATAGCCGTGGCCTTCTGAATCATCCGAATAGTTTCCGCAGAGCAATGTTAAAGCTTAATGCAAAATCTGATGCAGATTCGTTGCTCTACTCAGTCATTTGGAATGCCACGGCCACACAGTACACATATTCAATGGTGTCCACCTGCCCCTACTGACTAGTACAGTGAAGTCGTCATGGTTTACCCACACACATTCCAGTCCACTCTCCTTGGCTGCCAGGTTACACTGATGTTGTGCAAACTGTTCTTGTTTATTAACAATGGCCGGACTTTTCCCGGACAGACCTTGTATATGCGTATGATAATATACATAACCAAAACATCAATTATTAGCTAAGGAACAAGGAATGGAATGTAAAGGGATTGGGAACAGGAAGAGAGAAGTACAGATGAAGGGGGACTTTCACTTTTTATCCTACACATTTCCTTAACTTCTTATTTTTTGTAGGTAGCATATTCTTTTTTTAAAATATTTTTTTAAATTTATTTTTAGAAAGAGGGGAAGGGAAGGAGAAAGAGGGAGAGAACCATCCATGTGTGGTTGCCTCTCATGCCCGCCCCACTGGTGGACTGACTTGGCTCGCAACCCAGGCATGTGCCCTGACCGGGAATTGACCCGGCGACCCCTTGGTGTGCAGGCCGGTGCTCAATCCACTGGGCCACACCAGCCAGGGCTGTGGGTAGCATATTCTTTGCGTACTGCTTTAGCATTTTAAAAAGTTAATTTTTATAAAAATAAAATTTCCCATTCCTAATACATCACTGATGTCCAAAATCATCTAACAAGATTAGTTCACTTTAATAAACAAGAAAGAATCATCAGAAAGTGAATAATGATAATGAACTGAAAAATACCTGTTCCATCCGATGGGCCATCTCCTTGTGTAACTGCTGAACTGCATTTTTAGCAGCTATGTCTTGAGCTACTAACTTATCTTTGGAAGCTTTAAGTTCTTTATTAAGTTCTTCTATTCTTGATTCTAACTGTAAAGAAAATTATTTACAGACTATTTTTATAGCTGTATCAAACAGACCACCAATACTTCAAATAAACATAAACAATGTAAATAAGCACAAAGAATGCAATGAATATACTTCAAAAAGTAAATGTTAGCAATGTTGCCATATCTCATTAGAATTTTGGTAGTATAAACTAAAGCAGGTTCTGGTAAGATGGATGGTAAGCTCTAGAGCAATTTCTATGGAAATAACTCAACAATTCAGTGGCATTTCATACTCAATGCAAAGAAAGCAGTAATGAATAAATAGGGTCACAAAAAGACATGGAACATAAAAAAAAATAATGGAAGCCATAAATCCAACTGTCAATAATAAGTTTAATTGATAGTGGATTAACTAATATTAAAAGGCAGAGATTGTCAGATTGCAATAAAAACCAAAATCCAAAACATGCTGTCTACGAGAGATGTTTTAGATTCGAAGATATAAATAGACTGAAAGTAAAAGGATGGGAAAAGACATATTGCACAAACAGCAATCATAAAGTAAGAGTGGCTACACTAACACCAGACAAAATAGGCTAAAATAAAAAACTTTACTAGAGATAAAGAAGGAAATTTTGTAACAATAAAAGGGCCAATACAGCAGAAAGAAATATAAATATACGTGCACTGAGTTACATAACATGAAAATACATGAAGCAAAAGCTGACAGAAATGGAAAAGGAAATAGGCAATTCAACAACAGCTGAAGAAGTCAATACCTCACTTTCAGTAACCTAGACAAAGGGTAACAAGAACACAGGGGACTCGAACAAAACGACGAAATAACTAGATCTAACATATCTGTACAACATTCCCCCAGCAACAGCAGAATATACATTCCCATCACATGGGATATTCTCCAGGATAAAACATATGCTAGGTCATAAAACAAATCAATACATTTAAAATATTGACATTATATAAAGTGTCTTCTCCAACTATAATGGAATGAAATTAGAACTCAGTAACAAAGAAGAAATTTGAAAAATTTACTAATAGTAAAACATAAACAACACCTAAATAACCAATGGGAGAAATCACATAGGCTGTATCTAAAGCAGTCCTTTGAGGGAAATTTATACCTGTAAGGACCTATATGAAAAAAAACAAAAAATAACGCAAATCAGCAACCTTATACTTCCATCTTAAGACACTGGAAAAAGAAGAGGAAACTAAACCTAAACCCAAGAAAAGGAAGAAAATAATGAAATTAGAGAAGGAATTAATAAAATACAGAATAGAACAGAGAAAAATCAACAAAAAAATAGTTCTTTGAAAAGATCAACAAAATTGACAAAACATTAGCTAGACTGGTCAATAGAACCTAAATGAAAGAGAGAAATACTGACCTTCTAGAAGTAAAGAGAATTATTAACAAATACTAAGAACAATTTAACTTAGATGAAATGAACAATTTCTAGTAAAACTGGCTCAAGGAGAAATAGAAAATCTGAATAAATCTATAAGACACTGAATTAGTCATCAAAAATGAAAACTACAAAGAAAAATTCAGACCTAAGTGACTATAGATAAATTCTGTCAAACATTTAATGAATTGATACCAATTCTTCACAAACTCTTCCCTCCAAAAGAAGGAGCACTTTCCAACTCATTCTATGAGGTCAATACTACTCAGACACCAAAGCCAGACAAAGACATCATAAGAAAAGAAACCTATAAGACCAGAAGGTCTTGTAAATATAGATGGAAAAATTATCAACAAAATACTAACAAACCAATCCTGCAATATATGAAAAGAATTATGTACCTTGACCAAAAGGGATTTATTCTAGTAAGTCTAGGCTGGTTTAATATCCAAAAATAAATTAATGTAATACACCATATCAACAGAACAAAAACCACATGATCGTGTTAATAGATGCAGAAAAAGCATCTGATAAAATGCAACACTCTTTCAAATAAAAATTCAACAAACAACTGATAAAAAGCATCTTTAAAAAACCCACAGCTAACATTGTACTTAATGGTAAAAGACTGAACGTTTTCTCTCTAAGAACAGGATAAGACGATATCCACTTTTGCCACTTCTAGTCAACATTTTATTGGAGGGTCCAGCCAGAGCAATGAGGCAGGAAATGGAATAAAAGCACCCAAATTAGAAAAGAAGAAGTAGAGCTCTCTATTTGCAGATGGTATGATCTTGTACTCATAAAATGTTAAATTCACAAAAATATCTTTAAAATGAGTTCAGCAAAGTTACAAAATATAATTGAAAAAAATGAGTTGTTTCTATGCACTTAAAACTAACAATCTGAAGTTGAAATTAAGGAAATAACTCCATTTCCAATAGCATCATAAATAATAAATTACCAAAAGAAGGGTAAAATGAACAGTAGGAAAACTATAAAACACTGTTGAAAGAAATTAAGATCTAAATAAATGGAAAGACATTCCATGTTTATGAACTGGAAGACTTGCTATTTTTAAGATGACAATACTCTCCAGAATGAGTCTACCAAGTCAATGCAATCTCTAACAAAAACCCAGATGGCTTCACTGTAGAATGACAAACTGACAGTAAAATTTGCATGGAAATACAAAGAACTGATAATAGCCAGTCTTAAAAAGAAGAACAAATCCAAGAACTCACACTTCCCAGTTTCAAAACTGACTAGGAAACAAGAGGAAACAAGACAGTGTGGTTCTGGTATAATGACAGACATATAGTCAATGAAACAGAACTGAGACTCTAGAAAGAAACCCATTTATCAACTGATTTTCAACAAGAATGCCAAGACCATTCAACAGAGGAAGAACAGTCTTTTCAGCAAACGGTTCTGGGACAACTGGATAGCCATACACAAAAGAATGAAGTTGAACCCTCATACCATATACAAAAATTAACTCAGAATGAATTGAGACCTACATATAGAAGCCAAATTAAAATCTCTTAAGAGAAAAACAAGATCATCTTCATGGCCTTATATCTGGCAATGGAGTCTTGCACGGGATGCCAACTGCACAAGCAATAAAAGAAATAGATAAACTGACATCATCAAAATTTAAAACTTTTGTGCTTCAGTGTATACTATTAAGAAAGTGAAACCGCCACCCACAAAAGACGTTATTTGCAAATCATGTATCTGATATAGATTTATACTCCATAATATAAAAAGAACTACCACAACTCAACAATAAAAAAAAATTAAACAAAAAATGAGCAGAAGACTTAAATAGATATTTCTGGGTAAATATACACTCCTACATATACACCCCAAAGGAAAGAAAATGAAAAAAAGGCGGCAAGGGAAGACAAGGCTGGGACGCCAGCCGGGCGGATAAACTCTGAAGCAGCAGGGCCCATCTTCACAGTGCAGTTCATATTAAACTGTAAGTTTAAAAATATTCTAAGGCCATGTATAAATTTTTAGGTATATATTGTTCCTTCTTTTAATCAGTAAAAAATAGTCTATTTGACAGCCAAATAGTCTTTTCTTCTCAGATTTCTACCATGTATAGAATACAATCACAAATATCACATAAAAATGATTCTAACTTCATACAAGAGAATGCTTTACATACCAAGCAACCCTCTAATTTAAAATATAAAACTTATATTCATACACAAATTTTCAGGAATGTATTTATTTTATAAATTGATGTATAGTTTTTAAAGATTTCAGTTTATCTTTTTACCTGTTTAATTGTGTTCATATGCTGCTTCTCTGTTTCTGTTCTTTTTTTCAGTTCTTCTCTTAAATTGTCTTTCTCTGAACATATGTCTAAGATGAGCTCCTGATGTTTCTTATTTTCTTTAATTAACCTAAATATGAAAAGGTAGTATAAATAAAACATAATTTAAAAAGGAGATATGGAATATAATATAATCTGTCTGTAGATTAGGGTATAAATACTTATAATTAATAAATTGACATTTCTAAGTAATCCTTTTGTAATGACACATTATACTTGGCAAAAAATTTCTCTGGCCAGTCAGGCAATTAGTATTTTCCTAGAAATCTGTATATTTCAAATCAAGTGAATATACTCAGATAGAGAAACCCACACTCTTTTTAAGTTTATTTCCTTGGGCATCTCAAATATGTTCCTTACCCCTTCAGGTCAGTAGTTTTTCACCAGAAAATTCTGTCCCTCCAGGTATTTGTCTGAAGACATTTCTGGTCGCCGCCACAAGGGTGGCGTTTGCTACTGGCTTCTTGTGGGTGGAGGCCAGGGATGCTCCTGAACGTCTTACAGAGCACAGGCCAGCTCCCCACCACCAAAGAATGACCTGCCCCCCATGTCGACAGTGCTGAGGGTGAGAAATCTTGCTTTAGATTTTAAAAATATTTCAATGACACTTTAACAGTTAGAGAAGAGTAGTCAATGTAAAATAACAAAAGCTTACACAGAAGTTTCACTTTGTGCCCCTAGAAAAGTGTAAAATAAAACCTTAAAAATGACCTGTAATAAGGTAAGATGCTAAAGGTTAACAGCTGATATTTTAGGATTATTAATAGCAACAGTTATTACTTAAAATTTATTGCACAATTACTATTTATTAAGTTTAGCTTTAAGTGCATGATTTCATTTAATATTCAAGTCTATGTAAATAATTATCTTTTTTCATGAATTAAAAAAACCTGAAGCCCAGAACTTGTTCCAGTTCATATAGCTAGTAAGTGGCTGAACTGAGATTTGAGCCCATGTCTAATTTTACAGCCCTTTACATCTTCTACTTTGAAGACCTCTCATTCACTCAACAAATGCTTACTGGGTACCTATTATGTACCTGTATCATTCGGCATGTTAAAAGTATGTCAGCAAATTGTCCTTGCCCACAGGGGGCTTACATTCTAAAAGAGAATATTAACACATTTCATACTGCATGGAAATCTCCAAGACATACACCAGGGACCGCATGATATTGGGCAAACTGCACGTTAATTAAATCATTTCGTGATGCGGTCCTTTTAAGAGATGGCGCGCGAAACACGAGAAAGCTCGTGAGCAGTACAAAAAGTGTTAAAATAAAAAACAAATAGGTGCATAATAAAATGCCAGGTAGTTGGTAAGTCCTATCACAAAACTGAAGGAGGGCAAGAGAACAGAGTAACTTGCGCTGTGATTTCAGATAAGGTAGTTAGGGTAGACCTAAGGACCACAGGGCTACAGCGAGGAAGCAAGTCCTACAAACATTTGGGAAAGAGCAAAGTGTAGCATGCAAGTTTATTCAAGCATTTTTTGTCATAGTTGTTTAACTTAGATTATGTACATAAGGTGTACCTTCCATTTGTTGCAGAAGCACAAGAATTACAAGTAAACAATTTAGGAAGGGAGAAAGGAAGAGCAGCAAGCCCTAAAATTATTCTTACATACCAAATGCGCATCCTACACACAAACTGTTCTTAATTAAGAATTCTGGTGACCCTGGAAAATAATACTAGTATTAGAAAATAGGGGAATGGATATATAAAACAAAGGCATCTGGAAATACATGCATTCATGAAAATTTAGGCCAAAGGAACTGAAATGCAGTTTTACACCTAACCTGAGTCATGAAGCTTTTAATTTGGAATTAAAATTATGTGTGTAACAAAAGATTAACCTAGGTTTAAAAATGACAATATCTGACATTTTTATAATGCCTTAAAATACACAAAACAATGTCATCAGGTAAGTATCACCCCCTCAAGTAGAAGAAAAATCTTTGACTCAGAGAGGCGGATTTGGCCAACGAAAAAGAGCTCGCTGATAGCAGTGGGCCCTTCCCACTCTAGGGTTCTGACCAGGACAGCGCTCGCCCCGTATACCACGCGGCTACTGTTCAGACAGGACCCGGTAAAAAAGAGGAATGAAACTTATTTGAAAACATTAGGAATAAAGTAGAAAACAAATAACTTGTAACTAGTTCATTTCAGATACCACATGAAAAATCCTCCGAAACCAGACTAACTAGGCTCAGATTCTAACTTTGCCATCAATAGGCATGTGATCTTGAACAAGTGCTTAATCTCTTTGTGCTTCAGTACCTCATCTGTAAAATAATAGTAGTAGTTCAGATCAATAGGGTTATTGTGAGGATTCTATGAATTTATATACATAAAGTGCCAAGTACATAATTAACAGTGTATGTTTGTTGCTATTATTATTAAAAGTAAATCTTATCATTTACAAGAGAGGCATGAAAGAGATTAAGACTCCAGATCTAAGGAGATTGGGAAGAGGCATCAGGGATAATCTGAAAGGGAAGGTCTAAAAGAACAGTGGGAAAATGAGGTAGTTACGCTAAAAGGCAAGAATGGCAGAAACACTGGGTTCAAGTACAAAGTCACATTTATTCACAATAGCAGAGTTCCAGGAATAATGTGAGTAGGCACAGCAGCCATAGTTTTGGGGTAGTATTATAGTAAAAGGGCCTTGGAGTCTCAACAGATCTATACATTCATATTCACAGTAGCACTATTCACAAGAGCCAAAAGGTGGAAGTCCATTGATGGATGAACAGATAAATAAAATGTGGTAAATACAAACAATGGAATTATCATTCAGCCTTAAAAAGGAAGAAAATTCTGACATTTGCTACAGTATGAATGAACCTTGAAGACATCTGCTAAGTAAAATACACTGGTCACAAAAAGGCAAATTACTGTATGATTTCATTTATATGAAGTATTGAGAGAAGTCAAACTCTTAGAAACAAAGTATAGTTGACCCTTGAACAAGGAGGATGGGGCACAGACCCCCGTCCTGGGCAGTCGAAAATCTACATGTAACTTTTGACTCCCCAAAAACTTTACTAATAGCCTGCTGTTGATGGGAAGCCTTATTCATAACATAAGCAGTAAATTAACAGGTATTTTGTATGTTATATGTATTATGTATGGTATTCTTACAATAAAGCTAGAGAAAAAATGTTAAGAAAATCACAGAAATAAAAAAATACACTCATAGTACTGTACGCATAGATTTAAATAACAACCCATATAAAAGTGGACCCACATAGTTCAAAGCCACGGGTCCGCTGTAGAACGGTGTTTGCCAGGGGCGGGGAGCAGGGCAAATAAGAGCTGTTTAATGGGTAGAGTTTCAGATCTGCGAGATGAAGCAGCAATGGAAATCAGTTGCACAACATGAGTGTAAAATACCTGACACGACTCAACTGTACATTTAAAAATGGTTAAGATGGTAAATTTTATGCTCTGTATTTTATCACAATTTGAAATAAAATTAAAAAATAATAGAAAAGAGGGGCTCTGGATGCTAAAAGATTAAAGTTCACTGGATGAGCCAATGAAGGTGAGCTGCTGTGGGAAAGACTGATCCAGTGAGCGAGATCATCTGAAACAGTCAAGACTGGAAGCAAGTCATGATTAAAGACCAATGACATGTCCAACAGTCTTCAAATTACGCCACATTTTCTTCTGTCATCCTCCTCTGGTATGTAAACTTCTTCCCCTCTTTCTCTACACACACACTTCCCATTCAAGGATCATCTCTTAAAAAGAGAATCGGCCTGTATTTTAGGCTAGCATGTTTTCTTTCTTAAAGGCTATGAAACAGCACCTTGACATATGCACCACTTCCATAAATCCAGAATGAAAATACAGGGTGCTATAACACTGTTAGGAAAAGATAAAGTGAAATTAAACTCGTTAAAAGAAAAATTAACTCCACAAATACGAGAAGTCTAAAAAGTACTGTTATTTACTGAGTGATAAATTCTTCTGTTAGCTAAATTTTAATTTTTTAAAACCAATGAATTTACAATGGGGATTTCAAGAAAAATTATTTTGAATTTTATGACTTCCCATTTCCTTTTGAATTACTCAGGTTTTTTAAAAAAGACTTTATTTATTTTTACTTTTAGAGAGAGGGAAAGGGAGGGAGAAAGAGAAAGAAACATTGATGTGTTGGAAAAACTTTGATTGGTTGCCTCTCACACACCCCCAAATGGGGATCTGGCCTGCAACCCAGGCACACGCCCTGACTGGGAATTGAACCCGTGACCTTTCAGGTCACAGGCTGGACTCAGGCCCCTGAACCACATCAGCCAGAGCTGAATTACTTAGTTTTGTAGAGCATTTTGACAATACGCTCTACATTTTTTCAAAACTAAAAAATTTGTGTTGTCTTTCATAAATATTTCTAGATCTTTAATACATTTACACTATTTAATAAAATATTTCTTTAGGTTTACATTCAAAACAAACAAATTTTGAATCATATTCAAAATACTGACACTATATATATATATATATATGTTTACATAAACTGATGTATGACAGGTATATAATATACACAGGGGTGGCAAAAGTAGGTTTACAGTTGTGAGTACACAAAATACAGTTTATTCTTGTATTATTACTTATTAATTACTGTATTACTTATTTATAACTGTAAACCTTCTGCCCACCCCATATAAAAACAGTGATGCATACCTGTTATTTCTAAAATAATGAAAATAAAATACCATATTCTAAAAAAACAGACTTATAAATTAAATAACTGGACAAACTTGACATTTGCTTAATTATTGAGTAAATACGTATTTGTTGACTGACTACAAAGTGCGTGGCTCTGTTGTGGAATTGAAAGTGGACGAGATGATATCTTCCTTTAAAGAATGCCATCGTTAATCCCTGCGGAAAAAGCGTAACCTGAGAGAGTAACAAACTTACTTCTTTATGGTTTGTTCCTGCTGCAAACACTTATCCTGCACACACTTTTCAAACATGATTAACGCATGTTCTCCCTTGTTCATTCCATTCAGTACCCGAGGCTCTGCAAAATCTGTAGATAAGAGCTCCGATTCTATTTCTTCCAACAAATCCTCTGATGCTGAAACATTCCTTATTTTTGAAATAAGTTTCTTGGTGCAGTCTGTGTCATAGGGACTGTCTGAATAAGTCTTTTGACCAGCTGCTACGGTAAATGTAGATTTTAATTCCGCCAGTATTTGTGTTACTGTCTGTTCTGTTTCATTTGTTTTAGAAACTTGCTTCGTAAAATCTCCACCAGGAAAATCAGCTGTTTGTTCAGAATTTTCTGGGCATGTTTCTGTTTTACCACAAGAGTCCTCACCTCCACCATGATCTGGAACATAATTTTCCTGTGCTTCGATTTGATTATTGTGTTCATTAGGCCGACATGAAGTTTTATCTAAGTTTAATGACGACAGTCTGGACTCGTTTTCTAAGCTGCCGCCTTCGTCACCAGAAAACGAGCTGCATGAGTCTTCCTTCAGGACAGACGCTTCCCCAGGTCTTTTGTCAGCAGGAGCAGAGGCTACCTGCTCTGTCTCTGACATGCTGGCTGGCACCAATTTATGCCGCACTCCTTCAAATCTGTTCCTGATCGTCGTCTTACATCTAAGAAAGTCAAAACATCCAAATTTAAAAAGGAAAGTTTTTTAACACCAAGACCCCATATGTGCACATATCCCATGATGTGGAATAACTAAGGCCACAAATTTACCACTAATTATTCGTTTAAAAGCCATTCCTTGAGGGGTTAAAAAAAAAAAAAGAAAGAGTAGGACGACCAATCCAAGTGTACCACAACCAATGGGGTACTACAGTCTCGCTCTCTGCCCTCCTTCAGTTGAACCACACAACCCATTTCAGACTGTAGTCTGGCATTCCTCAATTACCCCCACAAGATGTGGGCGTGGAATAAGACTAGTAACTGGAAGATTAGTGCCAAAGAATTGTTTAGAATTCCTTCAGCTCCACAAGAGGAAAATGAGTATCTCAAGAATCTGAACAAAAATATTGGGGAAATAAGACAGCAGTGAAAACACCAGAAGAGGAGTTGCAAACCAAAATAATAAGACAAGACACATTACCACCTGGGGTGATGAACACACAAAACAATATACAGATGATGTATTATAGAACTGTATACCTTCAACCCACATAATTTTATTAACCAATGTAACTGCAATAGATTCAATAAAAGGAGGCATATTACCAATGACAAAAATTTGCTGAAAAGAAAAACTAAACAACAACAAAACAGAGCTACCTATAGAGCTGAACCGAAAAAAAATTACAGTGTAAAAGATCCCTGGCAGAAATTAATTTTTCATCCAGGCCGGGATCCAGGAAGTATCGTAGTGATTTCCAAACATGTTCATCAAGAATAAAAAATATTCAGTGCAACACAAATGGAGGCAATACGCACTGCCTACGTTTTGTAAGAGCAACATTTACAAAGCTAACTCGACCATGTTATAATACATTTGTATGCTATGTATGACGGGTACTATTCCAGCTACTTCCTGAAAATAATTCAACTTCAAAATTATCCTAGGACAGATAAATTTAAAACATTCCAGCAGTCTTTATTTAAAAGAGAGGGAATTGTCAACTTCTTTTCTCAGATACCAACATAGCAGATGAATTGCTAGAGTTGTACCAAGTTGGGTAAAAATGTGGGTAGATCACAGTTTTGACAAAACTAGGAAAAGAAATAACTCCAGATGGAAAGTGAACTTACAAAAAACAAAGCAGAAAGATTACAGTTTTGAATAACAGAAAGATACATGCTCACTTTGGTCTGTGGCGGAGGTAGTGGTCCAGGGCCGGTGAGAAGGGTCAGGTGGGATGCTCAGGATGACAGACAGGAGTGAATTTTGTAAGAACAGCAAATCATGGCTGACCTGCATATACTTGATTAATCTACAGAACTTCTAGCATAGAGTAGGTTCTCAAATATTTGTTGAATTAAAACATCATGTGACATGATATAACTAGTATTTGAGGAACATTATTCTAGGAATGCAGAAAACAGGAAGAATAATACTAAGAAAGGAAAAGAAGACCAGCTTGCTTGTCAAATACTCTGTCTTAATTTAGATCGTCCTTTGAGGTATCAACTAATATTGACATTTGCCTTAATACTAAGAATTACCTAGCTGTAAAACATATTTCCAAACAATCAAATGGAAATTTTCATTCTCTTGCTGTATGTTATAATTAAGGCAAAGTCCACACTTGTAATAAAGCTTGATTTAGACAATACAAATAAATGCAGTAAGTTCAAAATTAAGACCTCACAAGTATGCTGTACTCCAAAATCTAGGAGAAAGTAAAATCATTCTCAAACAGGGGCACTATACACCTATCTTACCTTCCTATTAAAGTAACTCACTTTAAGATATAACTTGAGAATGTGTTGCTGCTGAATCTGAACTTTTAATTTAGAAATGAATCTAGAAGCTAACAAAGGAAGTAGTTTTAAACATCATAACTAGTCCATGCTTTACCAACTGAAGTAAAACTCAGAGCTGACTAAAACGTAATGGACTGCAGATAAGGGATCTTAGAGAGTACGTCTATACAGCATTGCGACTCTCCCGAACATACAGAGCAAGTGAGAAGAAACCTGGTCATTTGAGAACTTTATGAATCTCGACTGTGTGTCAAGCTCTGTCAAAAAAAGAAAAGCACCGAGCAAAACATTAGTCCTGCCCTCTCATCCTGCTGTCAGTTTCTCCGGGGTTCCAGTCCTTGACTTTATCTTCCCTCCCTCAATTCACCCACTTCGGTAACTTGAACCAACTCCTCACGGTTGATGTCCACATTATTTTCAGTCCCGTGTTCCTGAGTTAATGAATTATTCATATCTTCATTTCCACTCTGTATCTGTATTAAAATCTCCACCCGTGTATAGGAATTCCACTGAATGTTCCACCATAACCTCACACTCAAAATGGCTAAATCTAAAACCGTAAGTATCTCCAATAATTGAATACCCCAGCTAATCTTCTCTGTCAATGGTATTGTTTTTCTCAGTCATGACTCCTTCCTTTCCTTCGTCCTCTTTTACCAATTTCTTGTCTCCTACAATTACAGCCTCCTTTCTACTGTCACTGACCCCACCTGCAACCCAATCCAGGCCCAATCACCCCATAACTGGGACACCTGAATTGCTCAACCACACTCCATTCCTCCCTCCTGTTTTCCTTCCCACAATCCAACTAGAGGATCAAGGTTAATTAAAGGACAAGTGACTTGAGACAGCACGAGGACAAGTGTCATCCCATCCAAAGAAGAAATGGAGATTGTCAATATCATTGGCTCTGCAAAAGGGCAATAGAAGGGGCCCTATGAAGTGGGTCCTCAATTGCAGAAGATGCCAGGAAGCTACAACATTGCCCCCCAAAATACCCCCAGAGAGCCCACCATCAAGTGTAACCAGAGGAATTAAAGTGAGGCCAGGGCTATCCCCTCCCTCTTTGGAGGTTCAGGCAGGGAGAACTCGGTCCCCAAGGACTGGTGGTCTTCCCCTCACTCCAGAAGGGCTAGCCAGACAAAGGACAGGGAACATATTTTAGAGCCAGATTATACCTGATCTTCAAGCCGAGCTGCTGGGAACTAAAAGCCTCAACCTTTCTTCAGGGAGAAGAATGTGCTTGGTTTTTGTTGCTCGGTTTTGTTTTTTAAATTATTGAAATTTGTTTTAATTTCTGGAATAAGTCTTTTAGTAATCAAAAGTGGCAGAAAGGTTCTGACATCAAACCAAGACATTGTTAAGGGACTGCACTTCAGAGGGAAGTGGAGGGGAGACTGGGGCATTTCACACAGCATGACTGAAGAGCCACTAAGGAAAAAGCAGTCACACACATTTCGTGGCCATACCTCAGGGTTACGATTCCTCCAGCAGACCAGCTGTCCTACCTTCCGATCTCATCTCTTAGCACATCTCTAAAATCCTGGTACTTCCCTACTGGTACCAGTCTACTCACCAGCTAACACTTCCGTGGCTTTGCTCCTCCCCTGCGAACGGCCTTCCCTTTTTCTCCACAGCCTAGTTAAATTTAAAGGAATGACTAATGCTGCATCTTCCTCCAAATTTTCCCTCATCACAGTACAAAAATTATCGCACGAAAACATACTGCATTTATCCTCATCAAGCAGTCAGTCTTCCTCGTGGCATTTCTTTTAAACGACCTGTGTACCTACGAAGAAGAACTTCACCCAGAACTGAGTCAAACTTCTTACATCTCAAACAACAGTAACAATAAATAGGTAAATCAATCTAACAAATGTATCCTCTACTACACTCACACTCACTCTTGTGAACACTGTTCAGCGGTTCTCCATGAGGGCGGGACTCACTGGGTTTGCACGGTAGTCTGGGGCCCTGAACGGCATTTAGTGGATGGGAACCAGGTTGCAACAAGACTCGTACTGTGCAAGACGGCACAGAACAACAAAACCTTGTCTCGTTCTGCTGGATATTCATCTAGGTTAAAAAAAACACTCCTGATTTCATAATGGCCTCAACTTAGATGTTTTACTATTACCCTATAAACTACAGAATGCCTTAACCTCAAAAGACAAGCACTTCTCTACTGTTGCTCAGTGCTATGCCCATGACCTCTGAAAAAGCCTTCGTATAAAACGGCATCTGATAACCAGTTAGCTTTCAAACTTTGCTTTCTGATGCTTAGATGAATAAAGTGGAGGCAAAAGAAAAAGGAGAGGGGTTAATGAAGATCTGTGTGCATATATGTACAAAGCCATCACCAAAGATGAAATAACTATACAATGAGCTTGACTATGTCCGTGGCGAACCAGGAGGAAAACAGCTGAGTCCTCTTGCCAGCCTGCACTTGGCAACGCTGATGTAGGCCAATCTGGCTGCTGTTCAAGATTTTGGGGGTTGGGGGAGGGAGGGCTACCATCAAAGCTACTGAGGATAGAACAAACTAGAAGTAGATTAAAGAGGGAGGATGTAAAACTAGACACTTGTTTACAAGACTGTTTTAATAAGTGCGTGTATAAATTAACACTCATATAGATATAGTGATTACAATTATAGATTACAATATATATCTTTTGCTTTAAAAAATAACAGATTACTTGACTTTTAGCAACTATAACTCACTAGGGGAAAACACTGTATTTAAAACTTAGCAGAGCCACAAAAGCCTCTTAACCCAGCACTTTCTCTCCCCCAGAGTAGTGTGTTTCTGACACAGTACTACAGGACCAATTCACACTTCTAAACTGTTTCAGTGCAGTGAGAACTGGTTTCGCTCTGACTGGAGCTCATCAGCTGTAGGCAACTGGTCGAGAAACATTTTTTATTTGCCTAACGCCAACCACTGGATTTTATTTCTTAAGAAAGAACTCACATTCCTAGAAAATTATTTCCACACAAGAGCCATATAAATGAAAACACTGTCTTTAACAGCTTTGTTTTCCCAGTAAATTAGCAGTATAAACAACAAAAAACTTAAGCTTATTCAATAAATTGCAAATACAAATGAATCCAATCCACAGATTTTGGTAAAAGACTTCATACAAACGTACCAAAGTCAGAAATACATTTCCAAACTAGATATTAATTCATTCACCAAAAATGTACTGAGTATGTATTACGTGCAGGCACTGTTCTGGGAGCAAAGCAATAAATAAGTCTTCTTTTATGGAGTTTACATTCTGATATAGTGGGCCAATACATAGACGTTCTATGTTAAATCTTTTATTCTTTGTGTTTATAGTATTTTAATTTGAAAGTCTCTCTGCTTTCTGTACAAGTGTTTTTTAAGTACAACAGAAAAATCTGACTCAGTTCAGTATAAATATTATTAACAAACTACAAATTTTTAAATTAGAAACTGTACCATTTACATCTCAAATAATACAAGCTGCATACTTTTCTCATAATTTACATTAAGATAAGCAAGTAAAGCCTGTGAGAGCATTCCTGTTTTTCAATATAATGGCTTACCATCCTTTGAAGGACAAATACACCAAAAGGGTTTTTTACATAGCCCCCAAAAACACTTCGAAAGCAGCATAATCAAATAAATAACTTATCTTTCTGAGGAGTTCTAACAAGGTTCTGATATCACAATTAAAATCAGAAGCAATACATTAAATAAAAATCATCCACAGTCCAACACAGTCCGATATCAATCCCCAGGTAAATGAGTTTTAATATCATTAACTTTAAAATACAAATGCTTCCCTGGATAAAGTTTTTAAAAACAGAATAAAGTAACAGAACAGAAAAGAACCCATGTAAGAAACATGAAAACCTTGTTTCACAGAGTGAAAATATCTGACACTGTGAAGTTCATAGGAGGTGAATTTATGCAAATCAAATTCTGCTTTTAAAAGATTAAAAACTGAGCTGGCCTACTTCAAAGAATTATAGATTAGTATGATCAAAAGAAGAAATATTTGTAAAGCAGTCAGATTCTAATTAAGCTTTTGGGCAAAATTTAACTTTAATATATTGAATTTCCTTTACATGAAATATAATCACTGCATTTTAAAAGTTGCCTTTAGTCCACCAGTTTAAAATGTGTGTTATGTGAGCCCAAGGTCAATTATACCTGTAGAGGGTGGTTAATCTTTGCATCCACAGGGCAGGGTGAATTTTTCGGTATGTGCATTATATCATACACACACAAAAAGACATTAAAAAGACTCAAAGCAATAGATGAAGCAGGATCTCCCACAAAATAGTACCAAATCCTGCAACAGAATAACAGGAGAAACAGAAATTATGATCCATCAAGATTCCAGGAAAAACAGGGTAAGGCGCCACCACACCTATCATATCATCAAGTTATATGTCATCCTATCAGCTTGGTATCTTAGATCCCTGCAATTTTATGTATCTCTAATAATAACTTTTAAAGCACAAAGTTATTACTATAGAAATCTTAATTTGAAGCTAGTTGTACAGAGCTCACAATTTGAATTTTAATGACTCTAAGAAAACATGAAGTATTTTCTGCTAACTTCCCCCCCAAACCTGAAAATTAAAAGGAAAAAAATTGACCTACGGTTCCCTGTACAAAAAGGAAGACTAATAACCTTAAATAGAGAGAGAGAGAACTTGTAAGTCTGCCTTACATTAAGGAGTTCTGATTAATGTTTAAATTTGAAACTACCTTTGGCCTGGGCTTGGTATGTTGTAGTTTACCAAAAAATCAAATTACTTATTAGCACTTACTACATAAACATCCCGACAGGAGACTATCAGTTCACATCTCTTAATGACAAATACATTCACAATCCAACCAATACTGTCCTTTGCTGGGTTTGATTTCCACTATGTATCTATTGCCCTTTCACCCTAATATTTCTCCTTTTGTTTACTTCTTAGCCCAAATAGGTATTTAAAATCTCAGTAACTGAGAGAGAAGTTCCAAGGACAAATCTGAAATCATATAAGATTAGAGGGTTCCTAGTAAGTTTCAATTATCTGTGCTCCCACTGTCTCTCTGAAGAGTATTAAACATAACATTCACAGTACTGTAAGCTCAGTGTCATGTTTATGAGGAATCTGAAAATTGGCTTTAGTAATTTAAAGCTAGAGATAAATAAAAGAAAAATCCAAATTTTATTCAAAGAAAAATAACAGAACTTAAGGTTAAGGATTCTTTAACACGAAACTATTCAATGGATTTGGATAGCTAGAGCAGATTACTAGTTATTTTTCAAAGATGATTTTTCTAAGTCTGTAAATAAGGCTGCTTTGTCCTATCATCTCTGCCTAAAGTGAGACTACTGCACTGTTTTATCTTCACAGTGTCAGAATGTAGTGTAAAGAGATGTTTTTACATTAAATATACTAAACAATCAGCAGCAGCTATGCTGTCATTGCGTGGCATCAAAGAGCAACTCTTTTGAGTTTATGGGTGATGTAATAATAAAAGGTTATAGATGGGTTACTGTGCTATACCACTCTCTCTGTGTTAGCAATACATGAGTCTCTGACATACCAATGGCACTCTGGAAATCTCCACTATTTAAAGAAACCTTCAAGTTTACATGGAGGTACTCTGAATTAGACACAGTCTTAAAAACAAAATCAATATAAACACAATCCATACATTTCCAGGGAATAAAAACAATATAAACACAAGCAGGGCATCTCTAGGAAGATTCTTCAGTAATTATACAAGTTTGCCTATTACAATGTAAAAAGGAGTTTTAATTCTTTAAATTCTGCAAGATTGGTGAATTACCCAAAACTGGCACTGAATTTTAAACAACATGAAAAGACCATAAAGGGAAAAAAGAACGGGGCCAATCATCACTGTTTCCTATTTGTATAATGGTGAATAAACAATTGAAAAGTAGCTGTACAGAGAGATCAGTAAACTTGATACACAAGCAGACACTTCGGTTTCACTATCAATGTCTTTAGAACCTTAATCTTTCCCACAAGATCAACATGGCAAATATGAAGGTGTAGTTAGCAGTTGGGAAGGCTACACCCACTAGCATACCTAGACACTTAATAGACCTTTTTTTTCCACCAGCACATCTCTTGAAACACTGTTCCACTGACTTGCTGCATATTTTCCTGGGAAAAACTCCCGCCCTACCATTTTGGAAGAAATAAAAAAGCTGGGCATCAAGGGAACATGACACATGCACAGAGAAAACTGCCGACATGCCTGGGACAATACGGCCTATCTTTACTGTACTATCTTATTCCCATGGCTAAGTAGACTATCGAGTGGAAGAGGCGGTTTCTAACGCTAATGTTACGACTCCAAAGGCCGGCCTCTTTCCTCAAAACAAAATCAAGATGTGAATATTAGCTGTACTGACTAAACTGCTAACAGCTGAGCAATAACCACACCTGCAATGTTCCCCAGGATTGCTACTACGGGACCTGCAGAAAGAGCTTTACCATTTTTTTACACGTTGGGTAGAAACACAAATGTGAAATATCCTCTTTACCAGCCAAGTGTTTAGCACATGTCTTGATATCTTTGGAAGAAAGGCAACATAAAAACAAAGACCAGATCTCTCAAATTCACAATCCCAAAGAACCGTCTCTGAGTTACTTAAAATCACAGTAATGGCAGTGTTCAGAAGAGCGCAAAAAGTGGCCACAACAGTAAACATAAAACACACACACACAAACACACACACAAACACACAGTCAACTTGAGCAGACGAAAAAAGAAATAGGCGACTGAGTGTATGAAAGATCGCAAGCAGGCGGGGCTGAGTTGCAGTTCGCACTGGGAGGCCAATCAGCCCAAATTCCGCCGCTTTCCAGGCACTCCTCAGGAGGCGCGGGCCCCACGACCCCCGTCAACCCCTCTAACCGCGTGTCCCCTGGCAGCCCGGGACGGAGGGCGGGAGGTAAGGAGGAAAAGGGACTACAAACTCCGTCCCCCAGAGCCCCCCTTCTCCTATCGCCGGGGAGCCAACCCCGGGATTTGCAGGACAGCGTGCAAGAGTGGAAGCCCTGCCGCACCGCCACCACGACTCCCCGGTCCGCCCCGCGCGCCCCTCGGGCACTCACCCCACTTCTCCGAGCCTCGCGCCGTACCCCTAACGCGGCCGGTAGAGCTTCAGCTTACGGACCAACTTCTCCATTGCGGGGTGCCGCAGTCGAGGAGCTGCGGGGGAACAGCAGTGGGAAAAAGGGCGGACACCGCACTCTCCCCGCCGCAGCTTCCCCAAAGACCCGCTGAGCTGACACATCAACAAAGATGGCGGTGCTGCTGAAACCGGTCCTGCTACAGCTGAGGGGGCGGGGCTCCCTGCGGGAGCCAATCAGCGTGGCGCAGCCGGTGTGACACAATGCACTTTAGGGCCAATGTAACCTGTCTGCAGTAGGCGGCTGGCGAAGCGCCGCCTCCAGGCCCAGAGTCGCCAACCTGGCTCTCCGGGCACCCACGCCCGGGCGAAGCCGGTTGTGCTGTAGCTAGTCCCGTCCTACCTCTTGCGTTCCTACGGAGTCAAGCCAATTGCTTCTTCCTGTAGGATGCGCCCATTGGTTGTAATACTCCTCACCCTTTGGCCCTCCCTTGTATTAGTCAGGAGCATAAAGCGATAAAAGAGAATTCGAAATTCCAACTTCCCAGCTCTGATGCGCAAACCTTGCACCTGACGTAGGCGGAGTCATCAGGAGTAGCCTAGCTATCCTTCTGACAAGTCATCCTCGGTAGAGTCTCTGAGGCTTTCCATAACACCGCGTTCCCTTACACAGCGCGCCACCTTCTACCATTGTTTGATAATAAACTGATGGTGCGTTCGTGTCTGGCACCGACTGTAAGCTGCTTGAGCACCCGGTATCCCAGCCGGCAGCATGGGTTTTGACATGCAGGAGTTGCTCGACAATTAGCAACAAAAAGTGATTGGCTGTGGGGGAAGTGTATGGAATACAGTGGCTTATGTGGGTCTTAAGAAGTCAGGTGAGCAGTTCCAGTTTGTGGAGATTTTGCAAACCTACTCTGGCCGGTGAAGCAATGTTTTTCTGGTTTAGGGCACAATTCATGAGTGAAAATAGCGAATCTGAGGGTGGTTAATACAAGTGTTTGTAAAGCAAAACTGTTAAGATAGGACAAAGGTCTCAAGGTCTGGACAGTTCTATACGGTATTTCTTGCTAAATGTTCAAATATAGTGCAGTTTTGATAGATGCAGCTGTAAAGAGGATGAACCGATAGGAACTCAACTAGATGAAAGGAGCCAACTGCAAAGAAGAAATCAATATGTAGTTGATGAAATAGTATATGTAAGGAATGGCTAAGCCTGCCTTTGAGGAGGCACAGCTTTGTATATGAATCCTAGTTCCTCTACTTGCTGCTAGCAAATAAAACGACCTTGTGGTGGTTGTCCTGTTGTTTTTTTTTTTTTAATAGATTATGCCAAGCAACGAACCCCTTGAATTCAGTCCAGCAACCCAAGTTCCTACCATTCTGCTAAACTTTGTTACTAACTGCTGGCAAAATAGAGAGAGTGAGGGGGAGAGAGAAAATACAGAAATCACTTTTTAAAAAGTTATGTAACTCTCTTCCTCTTTCCTTTTAAATAGGAAATGGCACCACCCTCCTTCAATGAAGATACTGCATGAAAACACTTTTGTAGTTGACCAAATATTCCAAGTGAGAAATATTCCAAAGGGAAAAACTGAAGATGCTTTAATCTTTTTACAGTACTCATTGTCAGTAATAAATTCATATTTTTATTTCTGAAATATATATTATGTTAGTATAAAACATATAAGTAAGTATATCTTCCAGACACCAAAATTTTCAGTACTGGGGAAATGAAATACAAATATAAAATCAAATTAAGTAAAAACGAACCCCACAATTCTAAATTTGAATTTAGAAATATCTGTATAAACTCATGGGGCATTTTTTGTCATTAAAAAAAAAAAGTCTGTACACTGAAAAGACCAAGTACAGTGATCAATTCAATGCTCCAGACTATCATCTCTAAACATAATTTCTCACTAAAAAATTCACATGGAGTCCTATTGGAGATCAAGAGCTGATTCTAAATGTGGACAAGAAATCTACAAGCAAGCCTAGATCATCTTGGTTGTACCAGAAAAGAAAGAAGAAAGCAAAGATAATAGGAGTTGGGTCAAAAAAAAAAAAGAAAACAAAACTCAAGAGGCAATTTAAAGGTGCTTCCACAGTTCAAAGACAATTTTATCATTTAAAAATAATAACAACAGCAATTGATTGAGAGACATCTACTATGTTAAAATCAATGAAAGTGCTGATTTTCCAAAACATCATTGGTCACCTCTGGAGGATGCTAAGGAATCACCACAATCTGAAAACAAAAGAATCAAGCATCCTACCTTCTCTGTTACAAACTGAACCTCGATCAAACAGTTGATCTGGGAAAGTTCTTTATAGATTTCCAGGTACTACATGCAGATGATCGACTATTATCATTTTGCAAATCCTGATGAAATAATGGATCTAAGTAATGATCAGCAGTGAGTCTACAATCACTAGGTGAAAAGCTGATGGGAAACTTGATAGTGGATGGTTGGGACTGACAATACTTGAAACTGCTAGAAATACTTTCATATCCCCCAAAGAGAACAACTAGATATTAAGCATCTTCTGATGTGATGCAGTAGAGCAGGGATTTTTCAACCCACATGCCATGGCACACTGGTGTGCCACAAGAATTTTTAAAACATGCAACACCTGACTAGTCAGGGGTACTTACCTCTTTTCACTTAGATTGTCAAATTGAAAAATGATGACGACCAACACAATAAAGGTCTGGTATGAATGAATCAAAATTATACCTATATTTTAGTCACATTGGCAAAAATAGATGTATATTTTGGTGTGCTGAAGAACTTTAGTTATTAGTTTATTTGTGCCATGAGATGAAAAAGGTTGAAAATTGCTGCAATAGAGGATTACAACACCACCTACGAAGTATTCTTGCCAGAGGGGATGCAATCAACAAAATCCAATGTGAGAAAAACTACAGTTGCCTCACTATAGATTTGTAAGAAAAGGAAAGGATTAAAAGATAAACCTCTTTTTAAAATACATAATGCAGACTTCGGGCCAAGATGGAGGCTTACAGAGATACACTTTGCTTCCTCGCACAACCAAAAGACGGACAACAAATTTAAAAACAAAAAATAACCAGAACTACCAAAAAATTGAACTGTATGGAAGTCCAACAACCAAAGAGTAAAAGAAGAAACATTCATCCAGACCAGTAGGAGGGGCAGAGACGGGCAGCTGGGCAGCCGGGCAGACAGGACTCAAGGCAAGGCAGCAGCTGGTGGACCAGGTGAGGCGGTGGCTGGTGGAGCCTGTGGTCCCACATTTGTATGCAAAGTGCGGATAAACCGGGAGGAACAATCGGGGAGCAAGACAGACCGCACAACCCAGGGTTCCAGTGCGGGGAGATAAAGCCTCAAAACCTCTGACTGAAAAAACCTGTGGGGATTGAAGCAGCACGAGAAACTCCCAGGCCTTGCAGGACAGTTCATTGGAGAGACCCACAGTATTCTAGAACGCACACAAGCCTACCTGCCTGGGAATCAACACCTGAAAGGGCAAAATTCGCTTGTGGGTAGCAGCGGAAGTGACTAAAAGCCAAGAAGGAACAAGCAGCATTGTTCCCTCCTGGACCCCTCCCCCGTTTACAGCACCACAACTCAACCACGTGGGTTGCCCCACCCTGGTGAATACCAAAGGCTCTGCCCCTTACTATGTAACAGGCCCACTGAGACAAAAAATATGGCCCAAATGAAATAAGAGATCAAAACTCCAAAAAAAATACAACTAAGCAACAAAGAGATAGCAAACCTATCAGATGCAGAGCTCAAAACACTGGTAATCAGGATGCTCACAGAAATGGTTCAGTATTGTTGCAATACAGAGGAAAAATGAAATAAAGGAAAATGTACAGGGTACCAACAGTGAAGGAAGGAAACCAGAACTCAAATCAATGGTTTGGAGCAGAAGGAAGAAATAAACATTCAGCCAGAACAGAATGAAGGAACAAGAATTCAAAAAATGAGAAGAGGCTGAGGAACCTCCAGGACAACTTTAAACATGCCAACATCTGAATCCTAGGGGTGCCAGAAAGAGAAGAGGAAGAGCAAGAAATTGAAAACTTATTTGAAAACCTAATGAAGGAGAATTTCTCAAAAGAAACCTTACAGGCAAGAAGGGGCTGCAAAGAAGTATTCAAAGTCATGAAAGGCAAGGACCTACATCCAAGATTATGCTATCCAGCAAAGCTATCATTTAAAATGGAAGGACAGATAAAGTGCTTCCCAGATAAGGTGAAGATAAAGGAGTTCATCATCATCCATCCCTTATTATATGAAATGTTAAAGGGACTTATCTAAGAAAAAAGAAGATTGAAGACTATGAACAGTAAAATGACAACAAACTCACAACTACCAACAACTAAACCTAAAAAACAAAAACTAAGCAAATAACTAGAACAGGAACAGAATCACAGAAATGGAAATCACATGGAGCGTTTTCATTGGGGAGGGGGGAAGAATGGGGGGAAAAGGTACCGGGAATAAGAAGCACAATTGGTAGGCATAAAATAGACAGGGGGATGTTAAGAATAGTATAGGAAATGGAGAAGCCAAAGAACTTATATGTACAACCCATGGACAAGAACTAAGGGGGGTGGGGGGAATGCTGGAGGGAGGGGGGTGCAGGACAGAGGGGGATAAAGGGGAGAAAAAAATGGGACAACTGTAGTAGCATAATAATCAAATATATTTTAAAAAATACATAACGCAAACATAGGATCTTGTTTGGAGCCTGATTTTAACATATCAACTATTAAAAATCATGAGACTATATGAAAATTGTAAAATTAATTGTATGATATTAAAAATTATTTTTAAAGGTGAGATAAATTTTGGTGATATTTTATAAAAGTCATAGTCTTTTTTAAAGATTTTTATTTATTTATTTTTAGACAGGGGAAAGGAAGAGAGAAAGAGAGAGAGAAGTATCAATGTGTGGTTGCCTCTCGTGTGGCCCCCACTGAGGACCTGGCCCGCAACCCAGGCATGTATGTGCCCTGTCTGGGAATCGAAATGGTGAACCTTTGGTTCCCAGCGTGCACTCAATCCACTGAGCTACACCAGCCAGGGTGAAAGTCATAGTCTTTTAAATATACATATATAAATATGTATGGATGGAAACAGACACGGTCTCAGACAGTGCTCAAAAAGTAAAAACAACCCAACATTGATGGGAGTATGTCAAAGGAGACAAGAGCCAAATGAAAGAGATCCCAATGGCAACAGTTGGAAAAAATTAAGCAAGGAAATAATGTAGTGGTGGCTTATTAACCAAGATATAAAATAAATAGCATGCTAATACATGTAAAGATGATTGAATATGTTAATAAATGGAGATGAGACAAATCTCCATGCAAATGATTTACAAATAATTTATGGCAGGTACTCTGCCCTTCAGAAGTGGAAATATAACATCTCTCCCTTAGTTGTAGAGTGCACGTATGACTTCCTTCTAAAACGTATAGTATGGAAAGGGCGGGGGGAAGAGAAACTTTATAGTAGAGGCACCTCAAAAACTCTTGCTAGGTGTTCATGGAAGACACCATTGTTTTAAATCATGTTCATAGGACATGCACTTAATATGATGCAATACCAATGGCACTTTACCTCTGTAGTCTTTCTTCCAATAACGCCTAACTCCAGTCTTTTCATGAGTAAAACATCAAATTCCAACAATAACGCATCCCACTAAGTGCCTGGCAGTACTCCTGCAAGCTATCGAGGTCATCCAACACAGGGACAGTATAAGTAACTGCCATAGCCAAGAAGAGCCTAAGAAGTCACAACAACTAAATGTAATGCAGTATCCTGAATGGGATCCTGACTCAGAAAATCGACACTACGTAAAAACAAATGAAATCTACATAAGCTATGGACTTTAGTGGCAATGCATCAATATTGGTTCCTTAATTTTAACAACGTATCCTGCTAATTTAACTTTAGTAATATGGGAAAGTGGGTGTGGCTTTTGTTGTAACTCTGTATCGTTTCCTCAATTTATTTTGTAAATTTAACACTGTTCAAAATTAAATATCTTAAAAAGAAAAGCAATAAGCAAGTCCTGGCTGGATAGCTCAGTTGGTTAGAGTATCCACCTCCATACGCCAAGTTTGTGAGTTTGATCCCTGGTCAGAACACATACAAGAATCAACCAACGGATGCACAAATAAATGGAACAATGAATTGATATATATTTCTCTCCATTCCCCTCCTCTCAAAATCAATAATTTATTTTTTGAAAAAGAAGTCATAATTTGTTTCGAAACAATGGGGGAGGGTAGAAGCCAACAAAACTGATTGTGAATTGCTAATGTTGACACTGGGTGATGGATACGGGCGGTTCAGTCTTTTTTGGAACTTGTTTGAAAGGCCCATAGTTTTAAACAAAGCTTAAAAAATATTTTATTAGGGTAACAACAACACATAATGACTTCCCCCGATAAGGGAAAAAAATGTGATCACGTGTGTTTAGTTTCCAAGGCCAGGCAGAAGCAGTGGTTAATTTTAAAAATTTTGTAAGCTGTAAGTGATTAATACCACCCAAGAGACTTTGGCAGAGCCAGGTCTGCCATCTTAAGCTCAAAAATTGCCCTCAAACACCTCCCAGGATGCCTTTCTAGAATAAGCTAGAATAATTTCTGCAGAGGAACTTTCTGCGCCTGCGGATGAACTTGTTGAGGCCGCGGCTTTTGTGCCATCCTGGGGCAGAGCCGCACCACCAAAGCCCCGATGATGCTTCCGCTCCCGAGATTCGAGGAGGGCGTGTGGGGACGGTCGGGGGCGCACGTGGGTGCGGACTGCGCAGGCGCCCCGCTAGGCACTGGAGGCGAGCTGAGCGTCTCTGAAGCACTGCTGGGCGGCGGGGCGCCCAGGCACAGGCCAAGGCTACAAAGGCCAGACTTCAGAGAGGAGTCGGGGTCAGTGGCCCCTTTGTGTCTTTACAGGTCAGGGGTCCCAGGCGCAGGGGAAATGAAAGTGTGTGGGCTGTGGGGCATTGGTCTTTGGGAAGCCGGACGTTGGGCGCTGGACGTTGAGATCGGGCGTTGAGGTCAGGCGTTGAGCAGGTAAAAGGCGTAGACGTAGAGGATGGAAGGGTGAGGGAGGCCGTGGTGCCTCGGCTGGGAAGGGCAGGTCTAGGGTTGGAGGTTTTGGGATGGGGAGGATACCGTACTGACTGAAGGAGCAGGAGACGAATTGAGCCCCTGCGCAAGCGAGGGCCCCTGCAGTAGCTTTGGGAAATAGCACTTCCGGGCATGACTCTCCAAAACGTGAATGTCAGCTTACAGTCAGTTAGGGGACCTTTTCCCCCTTCTCTATAAAAGAAACTGGTTTGTGGATTCATTGCCTTTGACTAACTCAAAGCTACGGTGCAAACAATAAGAAAAACAGACTGCCCCCCCCCCCGCCCCCACCTCCTGTAGGAAAGGAAGATGCACCACAGCATTGGCTTAGACCTGGGTAAACCAGCTCTGGTTTATTAAACAGCTGTTTATAGCATGTCTGCTGTATGCCATTCGCTTTTCGGCAGTCAGCGCCTGCTGTAAATGTGCTTGCCCTGTTGGGTTCAGCAGTAAGGAAGGTGCTTCTGGTTCCCCTATTGAGCCACTTATCGAATGTGAAATTGCACGCCCTACTGATCTGACCTGGATTTTTTAATTTCAGCTCTGTAAGGTGCAGACGGTGGGTGGGGAGCGGGTGTGCTGGAAGCAAGTTAGTTCCTGTATTCACCTTCTCAGGTCTCCCTTCTTCATCTGTAGGAATAAAGGACTAGGAATGTTTTAATTTTCAAAGTGTTTCCACCTTAAATTGTGCACAGTGGTCCCATAGGAGTGGAAGAAACTCTTTATATGTGGGAGTGGTATATAAAAGTCAAGTATTAGAAGTAATACCTGCCTTTTAAGTTCTTAGCACCAGCCACTTGTGCTAAATTGTTTACATGCAGTCCTGAGTTTGATCCTCATGATTAGGAATTATAAGGAAGTTGCTACTGTGGGCCCTATTTTACAGCAGCTGCATCCTAGAAAGATGACGTGATTTCACTGAAATTGAGATGGCACAGCTAAGTGAGGACGATGAGACTGTTCAGACCTGGGTTTGACCAACGTTAAAGCTCAGGTTCTGCTGACCCATCGAGTGTCAGGCTTTAAAACTATTTTCTTTGAGTAGTCATTCTCTCAGTATTGGGTAACCAGGAAGACAAAAGCAAACTTTAGAGAAGAAAACAAGTTACAGCCAAGTAACTGCTGCACACTTTTTTGGGGGGAGGGGGGGTATTAAAAGAATGAACACGTTTTGGGGCGAGCCAGGCTGTGAGGCTGTGGTCTCTAGGAAGGGAAGGAGAAAGCTTGCTTACATCACTGTTAGTGTATCCTGGGATGCCCCTACGCTCCAGAAGGAAGGAGGAGCAGGATTCCAAGGGAGCAAAACAAAGATAAAACAAGCAACCACAGCAACAACACACAGGAGTTGCCCTGAGGCAGTTTCAGATCTTGTAGGGGTCGAAGCAGGAAGCACAGAAACAAAGGGCAATGCAAACAAAGGGCGTAGGCCTCAGTTTTGCCTGTGGAACTGTACGTTCCAACTGCGAGTTAGTTGCTTCTAGTCCACTGCCATTTCACTACATCAGTGATTCCTTTAACATACAATTTGTGGACCCTTCTAATTAACCTTGTGTTAGCTAAGCAAACACATGACTAATTACTGTGGATTTGAGGATGATCACAAATACATTTTTACTAATCACCAATAGCATGTAAAAATTATGGATTGTGTAGGGGGGAAACTGCTTGTTTTAAAATTGGGTAAGGTTAGCCCATGAGGTATCACAACCCATGCAGCAAATATTTGGTACCGCTCTGTGCCTGTATACCAGAGTCTGCAGCCCACACTGGGCAGCAAGAATACGGAATAGGGCCTGCCCCAATTTGACCAGTGGTTGGCACAGGTTGAAGCCAAGTAGGGATAAATGCAGAGTCTTCCCAGTATTCTTTTTTGTATTGAAATTCAGCCTTAAGTCTATATAGGTTAAGATTTTTATAGAATTATAAATCAAAAGAAAAAAAGGCAATTTATCATATGATACTTAACACAGTGTAAAAAACAATACATTCCAGTTGATTTTAGGTGACTGTGAATTTTATGTGTATTCACAGTAGTCCTGGCTACTTGAATCAAAAGCTGGCGCCTCACTGGAGCGGTGTTCAAATCAGGGATAACGTGTTTCTCCCGCTGACTGGCTGTTGGCCCACATTTGGAATCATCTGCTCAGTTAGGGGAGTCCTGTCTAGGTGAGGGTTTCTGAACTAGAGAAAGTCCAGAACTGTGAGGAGTCTGGGAGGTGTGTTACATCAGCAGGTGAAGGACCCGGAGGAGAGCGGACATGATGGCTAACTCAGATGTCTGACAGGTTGTGGTCACAGGGCAGCAAGGGGGGTCAGTCGATGGGAAAGAGAACCATCTTTTATAGAACAATGCAATACAATTGGGTGTTCGAAATGGAAAAATGTGTAAGGAGCTTCTGGTTACAGAACAGATCTAGGTGTCCGTATGCCCAGGGTATTGTAGTGAGAATTCCTGAATAGGGAGAGGACAGTGACCTGTCCTTCTGCCTCAGGTTTCCACAGTAGGTGGAGCTTCTTTTAAGTTTGAATCCTTATTTGCTGCTTAAACTTTGTATAGTGGATTGAAGACGGATTCTGTTGTCATTGTTCCCTACAGTCAAATACATTCACTAATTTTTGGATTTTGAAGAGTTAATGTAAAGCATGAATTTTTGCTATTAAATTTCAGTGAACCTCATAGCATGGTGTAGTTCTCCATTGAAGACTGCCAGATATAGTTTCAAACAGGGCATTTCATTCTCCCCGTCCAAGTTGGCATGAAAACAGCTCCATAGTTCATTTTATTTTGATTTATTTTTAAAGATTTTATTTATTTTTAGGGGAAAGGAGGGAGAAAGAGAGGGAGAGAAACATCAATGTATGGTTGCCTCTCACATGGCCCTCACTAGGGACCTGGCCTGCAACCTAGGCACGTGCCCTGACTAGGAATCAAACCGGGATCCTTTGGTTCCCAGCCCGTGCTCAATCCACTGAGCTGCACCAGCCAGGGCTCCATAGTTCATTTTAAATGACTGTATCATGCAAATATCTTTTGAATACCTCATTGTACAAAGTACCATGGTAGATGCTGTGAGTAATCAGAGGGTTATTTTGTTTGTTAGTTGTTAAAAAATAAGACTTAGTTCCTGCATTTGAACTACCTAAAATAACCTAGAAGACAGATATAACTGTTTACAGGTAACTAATTCGGGGTAGTAAGATGCTAATCCACTGTGATTAACTGTCAGCGTAACAAATACAGTCGGGATAGGCTCTCTCTGTGGTTGTGTGCTGCATTTTAAGCATCCCACTTGAGAAGATGACTGTACTCTACTTTTGTGGTTTAAATGTTACTGTGACGCTTTACCTGGTTTATAGTAAGTAGCCACACATTAGGAAAAAAAGTTTTAATATGCAGTGACATTTTAATCTTTACACTGCTTTTTTCTGTAAAAGTAATTCATCCTTAACTATAGTTTGGAATATAAAAAAGACAGTGAAAAAGATTCCCTCATCAAACTACCTATGCCAGAACACATTGTTATTTAAATTTTAATGTATTTCATTCATCTTTTTAAATGGAGTTTTGTACTTTTTTTGAAGTTATAATTTTATTGAATATACAGGGTCCTTTTTTTTTCCTGATTTTTCATCTGCTGTTCTAACAGACATTTTACAATGTTTTAAAAACTAGGGCTCTAAATGGTAGTGTAGTATTCTATCTAGTAGAAGCATCACAGTTAACTTTTTTACCTAAATTATTTTGGCCATTTAAAAAAAAAACTTTATGTATTTACTTATTTTAGAGAGAAGGGGAGGGAGAAAGAGAGGGAAAGAAACATTATATTCAATTGGTTGCCTCTCCTACGTCCCCAACCCTGACCAGACTGGAACAGGTGCTCAATCCACTGAGTCAGACCAACCAGCGCTTTTTGGCCATTTTAAATGGACATCTGTAAATACAGGATTTTTTTGGATGTTCAGGATTCTTTTAATGGGATGATTTCTAGAAGTAGAGCAGCTAGTGACGTTTTTAAAGACTCCTTAGATACACAGTGGGTTGGCTGGAAAGTTTGTTTTGTTTTTTCTGTACAATGGCTCTAGTAGCACTTAAATGTCTAACTTTTTTCAAAACAATTTTTTTAGATTGTATTGTGACAGCTGTCGTCAGTGTGCATTTTTTAAAAAATCCATCAAAATTGGTGAATTTATGTGCAGCCATTTTAGTATTGAAGATGGAAGAAGACATGCAACATTTTCATGCTTTATTATTTCAAGAAAGGTTAAAATGTAACTGAAACACAAAAAAGATCTGTGCAGTGTATGGAGGAGGTGCTGTGACTGACTGAATATAGTTCGCGAAGTAGTTTGCGAAGTTGCTTGGTACTACTGACATTTTGGCCAAATAATTCTTTGCTGTGGGACTGTCTTATACATTGGAAGATGTTCAGCAGCACCCCTGGCCTATATCCACTAAAAGCCAGTAGCGGAAGATAGCTGACATACTCAAAATATCCAAATTAATAAAGTTATTGGTGAAAATGAAAAATATGTCTTTTATGTTACAGGAAAAAAAAATAATGGACTTTTGGTCAACCCAGTATGCATGTATATTTATTACTAAATTGTTTCCCAGAAAGGGAAACTATTAATTTTACCCCCTTCAGGATAAAATTCAATATTTGGTTATTTGTGTAGCACAGGTTTTAGTCCTTCATTTTCAACCTTACCGTATAATTTTGTTTTATACGTGCCCTTGGTGCGTAACATCAGGTTGGATGTTTTTCTTCCTGGGTCTCTTTTCCTGTGTTGAGACCAAATCATTGACACTTAAATTACTTGGGCTGGGTTCTGTCATCTCATTTCATGTTTCTATTTACCATGCTTGAATTTTTTTTCCTCTTGGATTGAGATTTTTTTCCTCTATTTTTGAAATTATGCATTCTATTTTTATTCTTCTGGTAGTTACGCTGATATTTTAATGCATATTCTTTATATTACTTGTGCAGAATCTAGAGTTACCCAGTATGTGAATCCCGACCCAATTCCCCCGGAGGTTATTTTCCTTTTGTAATTTCACAGTATTGCTCTCTCTTCTTACTGCATCCTACATTGTATTGAATGGGTCTCAGTCTGAGCCTCCGGTTCAGGTGAGCCTGTTGCTACAGGTGTGTTCTCCCTGGCAGTGCAGGGCCCGCCACCACAGCTGTCCATCCGCAGGTCTCTTATTAGGGGTCCTCCCAGGATCTGATCCACCGAGAGTTTCCCCACCGCTGAGTGTGCCTGTGTATATCTTTTTTGTTGTTTCATTATTTTCTGGATTGTCACTGGATTAAGCGAGGCCTCATTTAAAGCAGAAAATGAGATGAAAGTTTTGGGATACCAAGAGGGAGAATTTTTCTGCCATTTATCTTCTATTCACAACAGTTTTAAACAAACAGTAATATTTAGATGTTACTCATGCTAGTTTCAGCTCTCTGTGATTTTTTTTTTTTTTTTCTGAACAGTTTTGGGAAGGTGGGCAAGTTTTGCCTGCAGTCTGCAGACAAAGTTGTAGGTCACTGCTTCTAAAAGAGTTTGTCCACTTTTTTTACATCCCCTGGGCAGGACACTGAGTATTTTTAGGATTAAGAGGGTAATAACACACCAGCATAATTTCTGGATAGAGGTTTCGCAGATGCGCTTCACAACATGTACACATATGAGCCTTATTTTCGGAGAAAAGTGCACATAGGTAAGTGCTTTAAAAGCAGTAGATGGAAATTAAGATTTATGGAAATTTTACTGGAGATTATCAAAGCAGATGTTTTGGGGAAAACGCAAGAAATGGAGACAGCTGAGGAAAACTGTGAAGGGTGACAAGGAAGGAAAGCATTTACCAGGCAGATGAGGGCAAGGATATTCTGGATGGTATTTGGGTTGGCCAAAAAGTCCGTTAACATGTTTTCCCATAAAATAAAGAGACATATTTTTCATTTTTACCAGTAACTTTATTGATTTGGATATTTTGAGTATGTCAGCTATCTCCTGCTATTGGCTTTTAGTGGGTAGAGGCCAGGGTGCTGCTAAACATCTCCCAATGCGTAAGACAGCCCCACAGCAAAGAATTATTTGAACACAATGTCAATAGTAACAAGAAACTTTGCAAACTACTTCTGACACGATCAATCAGTCATAGCACCTCCTCCATACACTGTACAAATTTTTTGTGTTTCAGTTGCGTTTTTACTTTTCTTGAAATAATAAAGCATAATGCACCCAAAACGTTGCATATCTTCTTCCATCTTCCATATTAAAATGGCTGTAAAAATTCACGAATTTTGATAAGTTATTTAAAAGCGCACGTGATATGACAGCTATCACAGTACATTCTGAAAAACTTGTTTTGAATGAAGTTAAAGCACTACTAGAGGCATCGAACAGAAAACACATGGCAGGCTTTTTGGCCAACCCAGTGGGTTCAGCATCCCCAGGGACGGACGTGCAGAGTGTCAGGTATGAGGGCAGGGGGTCCTGAGGGGCCAGAAAGGTAGGCAATGAGCTGACCTAAACAGTAACCTCTATTGTATCTCACCAGTAAGGGTGTAGATTAGAGATATTTCTTTTAAAATATGAAAGTCCTTTTCAATTCCTTTGTTTCAAAAGCTTTTTTTTGCACTATGAGTTTTAATTGAAAATATTAAAACAGCTTAGCCAGTAATGAATTATAAACTTTGATAATTAAATTGTACAACCATTTATGCGGCATATACACATATGTATTATTTTTGTAGACCCGAAAGAAATTTTACATGTATTTTCTGTTCCTCATTTCAGAGAAAGATTATGAAGCAGTCTGAAATATGTATAAATCAAAGCCCAACTGAAAAGGGAAATATAAAGAGCACAAAATCTGCCCTGTCCAGTGTAGCTCAGTAGATTGAGTGCGGGCTGGGAACCAAAGGGTCTCGGTTCGATTCCTAGTCAGGGCACATGCCTGGGTTGCAGGCCAGGTCCCCAGTGGGGGCCATGTGAGAGGCAACCACACACTGATGTTTCTCTCCCTCTCTTTCTCCCTCTCTTCCCGTCTGTCTAAAAAAATAAATAAATCAAATCTTTAAAAAACCCCTGCTTTTTAAAAAAATAAAAAATAAAAAAAATAAAGAGGACAAAATCTATCCTCAGCTACCCCGTGAGAGCATAGGTAGTTATTAGCTCGTGTTTTGGGTGTGAAAATTTAGCTTATCTCGCATGATCCGAAAGCAGGTGCAGTAGTAAAGCTGAATCATTAAAACTCCCAATTATTTTTAGCGTGCCTCTCAATTTTTCTTTCCCCTGCTTTCTTGTCTTCTGTGTGTGAGTCTTGAAGGTGTAACCACTTGGTCCAGTAACAAATGGTCCATGGAGAAAGTGTCAGCAGACACGAAAAAGCAAACCTGGACCTAACTATATAGACTGTTCACTGGAACTGTTCGGCCAGTACCCATAGATAAATCCAACTACTCTGAAAAAAGAATAATTCCCTGGAACATCTGTTCAGCTAGCTTCTGGGCTTTGCAATCCATTTGCGTAGGCAGCGAGCTCAGATGCTCCAGCATGACTGGCAGAGGAGGTGGGAAGCAAGGCAAGGGCAATGCGACTCAGGGACCAAAGGGGCTGGGGCCTGGGATGGCTGCAGCCGCCCTGGAATGGGGTCTCAGACAGACGCAGAGGGCCCGAGGCCCTGCCCCACTCCACGGCTAGGTGTCCTGCACTGAGGGAGCCTGCAGATCTGTTCCACTGCCCATGGGGGGCCGAACAGGGCACTGTGCGCACTGTTGGTGCTGTTGGGTGCTGAGATCCCCGACCTGCCCTGGCCCCTCAAATTTTCCTAGACTGCGCTTCCACGGCTTAATGGCCCCTGGCCTCCAAAGCCTTTAAAAGTAAGGGATGGTGTGGAGCTCTGAGATTGCTCTTTTGATGTCTGGAGTTAGTCTTTGGTCATCTTGTTGAGTTCTGTTAAACCTGGAATTTGTACTTAGTGATAGTATCATTTTCTTCTTGTGCCTGTAGGCCAGGCTTTGACGTCACGGTTGCATCTGCTTTAGAATTGTTCATGAGGATTATCTGTTATATAAAAAGAAGTTACCTTGACCTGCAGTGCTGCTGCTTTCGTAATTAAAAGTTGCCTTTTACATACATTTCTTCCCTTAGACTTCTGTGAATGTTAAATTGCCGCTTAATGTGATGTCAAGAAATAATTTGGAGGCATCTACTTGTAAAATGACAGAGCCATTTAATCTTGAGAAAAATGAAAGCAAGCTTCCACCACATGATTCTTTAAGAAGTCCTGGAGGACATTCTAACCACCCAAATTTCAGGTTGAAAAGCCCAGAGCATGGACATAAAAAAAGCAGTTTTCTGTTTTGTGAGCAAACCAAACAGTACTTGGCTGGTCCGGAAGACAGTGCAGCTTCCTCAGAGCCTCACAGCATCCACGGAGAAGCGGTCGGATCTGAAGGAGACTCGCAGCCATTGCCAGCAGGTGAGTTTAAACCACGGGCTTAACGCTACTTGTTTAGATGGTTTCTCTGACTTTTCACATACATATATGTATATGTATATGTGTATATATGTATATACACACACACACACGTATATATATTCCAGTGGGCTGTTAACACCATAGCCAAGTGTCTACCATGCAGTATTTGCATTGAAGTACTAGTTTAGAAGGGAAAACCACATACCAACTAGCCACCTTTAGCTAGATTAATCAAAGGAAGGGTTCCTGGGGAAAGAACGTCTGCAGATGAGCTTTGCTCCACCACAGAGAGCTATTCAGTCTGGGATTGTAGAAAGCAAACACTTTTGACTTTTTATGGGTGTTCTAAAGATTGGCCGTATTTTAAAAATATAGTACTGTGATGGCTTTATGCATGTAGTAGCTCACAAAGATATTTCTAAGACATTAACTTGCTTCATTTTACTTTAAAAATGATTCTTTAATCCTGATTCTGAACACCTACTATTTAAGAGGCTGGACCCTGGTGGAAGTTAGCACCTCTGAACCTATGTGAGATGTGGCCCTTTAACATTACGGTGGCACAAGTGTCAGTGAGGACCGTGGGCCTCTGGGGTTCGCCGACAGGTCAGGTCTGTTTCTCCACTAAGGTTAAAATCCTGTCTGCCTTTTTGTAATAGCTGTGCTGGCTTTACACTGATGGGCAAAAACAGGGGTGGGTAAACTGTTGGCATTTTATTAGCTCAACTTTAGGCAGAGACACCAGCCTGGGCTAGTGATCACTGAGTTTTTCGTGGCCATCCACTTGTAATTAAGACAAAACCAGAGACGACAGTTTTACTTAAGAATGTCCTTGATGAAGCAGGATGAACTATTCATGAATCTTGACCTTGTCTACAGGTATTTTTTAGTATTTCATGTGACAGAATGGGCGTTATCCCCCTCACTTTTGCTGCACATTGAGTGTGGAAAGCATGTGTGCAACTGAATAATGGACTGAATGAAAATCTTTTTGGAGGGAATGTCGTTTTTACTTGAAAAGAATGACAAACTATTCAGACTTGGATATCTCGCATTTTCTCAAAAATGAACTGAGCCCGTCACTTCAAGGAAAAGACCTGACAGTATTTTGTTGCTAAAGATAAAATTCAAGTTTTCAAGCAAAAGTGAAAATTGTAGGAAACCTGTATCTATCCCTCTGAGCTTGACAGCTTCCCGGTAGTTAAAAGACTTTTTTGGTAAGAGGTGTGGCGGCATCGACACTTTTTTTTGACATGGTTTGCTTTTGAAAGATCTGCTTGACTCAGAGTTTTCCGTCTTTCCTGAATGCCCAGTGCATGATGTTGCTTTGTCACGCATGGGTACGGTATCTTCCAAGTGCGAGATAGATCAGTGGATTCTAATGCAAGCATGAAACGTTTATTGATATGGTTTTAGGTGCCACATTGCGACTAACCCTTAAAATACCACTTGAGTTTCAGTGTGAAATTAAAGGAAAATATTCACAGTCATCTGAGAAGACATTAAATACTTCTTTTTTGCAACCACCTGTCTGTGTGAGGCCAGATGCTCTTCAGGTGCTCTGGTCCGAGCGGCATGTACAACAGGTTGACTGGGAAACCAGATAGGCAGATCCAGCTGCCATCGACTGGGCCAGAGAGATGAGCAAAAATGTGAAAACCAGGTGCCGCTCTTCTCACAGATTTTTCCTCTAGAAAATACAGTTTCCCCCCCCCCCAAAACTATGTCAACATGTAATGCATTTGTAGTTTTTAAAGTAAATATTTTTAAGTTCTTAGTTGAAATTTTGAATTCTTAGTCTTAATTTCTAATAAGAGTATATATTGATAAAAAACAAACAAACATGTAAACAAAAGCTCTTTGTGGGCCTTAGTATTTCTAAGAGTGTAAATGAGTCCCGAGTCCAAGAAGTCTGAGAATCAGTCCCTTAAAGGATGGAGAAAAGTCCGCAATGAGAGGGGTAGAAGTCAAGGAAATTTCAGACAAATATTGATAGTGTGGCTTTAAGACTGTTACGTTATAGCTTTATTATTTGAATGTTACCTAATTATGGTATTTTACATTTTGGGGAATAAATTAATATTCAGCTTTTATCAGGCTTTATGTTTTTCCTCCCCAGGAAAGTCATTGTCCCCATTAAATGTTGGAAGTAATTCACTACCCAAAGAAGCAAATAGTGTAAGTTATGTTTTTTTTTCTATTTGGTGTTTTTGTTGGGTAAAAGATTCTAAACATGTTTATGTATTACATTAATAAAGAATTATTCAATATTCAGAAATTATTTAAGGTCAAACTTCCTTTTCTTTAACCTAGTACCTTTTTAAAAAAAAAATCAGCCTTCTCTTTTTAGGTAATTGTAGATTGACATATAATTGCAAGAAATAATGGAGATCCTATGTAGCCTTTACCCAGTCTCTCCCCAGGGTAACAGGCTGCAGAACTGTAGTATAATATCACAGCTGGGATATTGACATCGATACTCAAAATACAGAGCATTTCCATTACTGCAAGGAGCCCTTGTGTGCCTATTTTATGGCCATACTTCCTTCCTTCCTTCACCCCTGGCAGCCAGTAATCTGTCTAATCCATATTTCCAAAATATTGTCATTTCTAGGATGTTACATAAATGGAATCAGTTGGGGATTGGATTTTTTCACCCAGTGCATAATTCTGCGGAGGTTCATCTAGGTTGTTGGCTGTATCAATAGTTTGACTCTTTTTACTGATGAGTTATAGTCCATGGCGTGTTTAACCATTCTTGCATTGAAGTACATACATCTGAATTGTTTCCAGTTTTGAGATAATGCAACCAAAGCTGCTGTCTGTGTGTAGGGTTTTATGTGAACATAAGGATTTTTTTCTCTAGGATAGATTCCCAGGAGTGCAATTTCTGGGACATATATTAGTTACGTAGTTGGTTTTTTAAGAAGCTGCCATACCATACCCTCTTGCATTCCCACGGAGAATGTGTGAGTGATCTAGTTTTTCTGCATCCAGCCTCTCCAACAGGATTTGCTGGTATTAGTATTTTTATTTTTTCCATCCTCATAGGTGTGTGTTCTTCCCTTGCTGTGGGATGAGGGAGGGGTAAGGTGGGGCGAGAGTCAGCAGGCCAGAAGGAGGTGTGGAGGTGGGAGGCTGTTGAAGGGTGGCAAAAATGTCCTGACTGTCCCCTAAGTGTCCTCTAACACCACCCCAGTGGTGGTGGCTTGGGGGTGACACTCGTTACTGCCACATGGAAGTCCAGGCTCCCATGTGGTCTCCCCAGGGAGACCCTGCAGGGGTGAAGCGTGAGCTTCCTACTCTGTTGACCTTCCCTGGTACCACCCTGGTGGGAGGGTGGGCACCTCCTTACAGCCTGGTGAAGGGCAGAGTCTTGCTACCTGCTCTACCTTTGCTGGGGGAGGTGGGGCCCCAGTTTTTTCGGTGGTGTTGGTCTAGAGAACTGTCATTACTGATGACAGTTTTCTGTCTCGCTGGGCTGCCCATTTCCTGGTCTTTGGCCCAGCGAGAGCAAGCTTTTGGTTGGGGCTCTTATGTCTGCACCTTTTGGTGTTGCTGGGTTGCTGGCTTTTCCACATATCTGGGATATATGAGGCAAAAACAGAGCTCTGGGACTCATCGCCATGTCCTTCTGTGGCCCCAGGGCTCCTAGTCTGTCCGCTGCCTTCTTTCAGAGTCGGCTTATGTTTGTTTTACCCGTAAGTCCAGGGTTTTCAGTTGTACTTGGTGGGAACAAGAGGGAAATGTAGATCTTTATCTTCCCAGAAGAGGAAATTCCAAAGCTAGTATTTTTTAAAATGGTATTACCAAGTTTTAATATTGCTATTCTCTTTTTTCAATAGAAGCCTAGCAATAGTGTGTCTCCTGCAAAGTCAAAAAAAATACACAAGTTGGGTCAGAATTCCCTGTCCATAAATAATCCGGCACTCTTCAACTCCTTAGGACCTCCTTTTCGGTCAACTACTTGCCATCGCTGTGGCCTGTTTGGTAAGCATGTTGCTCTCCGTTGTGTTAATCCTTCCTCTACACATTTGAAAAATATTTGACAGGGCATTTAAAATACATTAAGTATAAACAGAATAGTATAGTATATATACACCATATACCCAGCTATCAACATAATACCCTTTGTTCATCTCTACTTTCCCACTCTTACTGCTTCTTTGACTATTTTTTATAGTTTTTTGAGATAAAACTTCCATGCATTGACATGCAGAAACTCACACCTGTGTCAAGATACAGAATGTTTCCTTCTTTGCAGAAAGTTTCCTCATGCCCCTTCTCACTCACCTTGCTCCCTAGAGTAACCACTGTTTTTTTTTTCCATCATACATTATTTTGCCAGAATTCATATAAATGGAGTCATACAGCATGGACTCTTTTGTATAAAGCTTTTTTCATTTAGAACGATATTTTTGAAATTCATCCATGTTGTTAGATGCACATCCCTAATTTTTGTGTTTGTTGCTGAGTCGTAGTCCATTGCATGATTATACCGTGATCTGTTGTGTTTTTGTTGGTTTGCTTGCCTGTTTGTTTTTTTGAGAGAGAGAGAGAGACTCCGATTCATGGCTCCACTGATTGATGGATTCCTTGGTGGTGTCTTGTATGTGCGTGACCAGAGACCGAGCCCGCGACTTTGGTGCATCGGGACAACTCTCTAACCGTCTGCACTCCCTGGCCGCAGCTGCCCCGGCTTGTTCGTTGTCCTTCTGTTGGAACCCCTCGCTGTGTCCGTTTTTGGCTGTTAGGAGTAGAGCTCTCTGCATATCTTTGCACAAGTCGTTGCGTGGCAGTCTGTGTCATTTCTCTTGGGTCCACACCCAGGAGGAGAATTCATGAGTCAAAAGGGTAGGTGTATGTTTAGCTTTTTAGAAACAACCAAACCATTTTCAAAAGTAGTCTCATTTTACGTTTCCATCGGTAATGAATTTTGGTTCTTTCACGTCTTTGTCTACATTAGGGGTTTTCAGTCTTTTTAATTTTAGCCCTTCTTGTGGGTGTGCAGTGGTGTCTCATTGTGGCTTCAATTTGCATTTCCTTCATAATCGATGATCTAGGGCAGTTTTCCATGTGCTTGCTGGCTATTTGGATGTTTAGCGCCTCTGTTTTTTTTTTTTTTTTTCCTATTTCTTTTAAGAGTGGAGGCATTTGAGGCCAGCTTGGTTTTGTTGGGGTTTTTTTTTTCTTGTTTTTTAAGATCATTTGTTATTTTTCAGTGTGGATACTGATAGGATTTTAAAAAATACTTTATTTCAACAGCTCCCTGGGTTTTTCTGGTTGTGATGCTCCTCACCGGTTTTTGTTTGGGATTTTTTTTAATGGCACAGGGTAAGCCACGTCAGAGTCTGCTTGCACAAGTCTGTGTTCACTGCCGCAGATTTTCTGTCTCCTTTGGCTGTTCCTTTCATACCGTGTGCTCGGGCTCTGCTTGAGGAAAGTCAGTCGTGTTTGCGGTCTGCCCTCCCTCTCATCTCCGTCTGCATTTTGGGAGAGCTTCGAAAGTTTAATTGTAACGATCATAAACAGAGTAAGCCTCTGCAAGTATTCCTGATGTGATCGTAGAATGCTGTTTGGTATGTCTGGTCTTTGAAAACGTCCTACTCTGGACAACAGATATTTGGAATAAAATGTTATGGGCTGTGTTCTGTAGGGTCGCTGAGGTGTTCACAGTGCAAGCAGACGTACTATTGTTCCGTAGCATGCCAGAGAAGAGACTGGCCAGCACACAGCATCGTGTGCAAACCTGTGCAGCACAAGTAAGTGTGTGTGTTTTTATTCACTAGAGAATATTTAAACAATTTTTATGGTAGTATAGAGATTAAATCAGGGAAGCAGGCCATGACTATGTCGAAGTTATTACTTTGTACTTGAGGTATAACATAAAGTGTGCAAATCTGAAGTGATCAACAGGTCTACAAACTTCCAAGTTTTCATGAATATAATTTTCTTAGGTTGAACATATTGAGAGTTAAAACCTTAAGTGACTTTTTTAATGACTAGAGCTTTAAAAAGCTCTTTTAATTATGCATGCTTAACTGAGGTTTACTGAGGTAGAACTCTCACAGTGCTTCTTGGATTATGATTTTGAAATACACATATCTTTCTGTGTGCTATTTACCGGTTTACCGAACAGTTCCATATATATAACTCATTTGATCCTCAAAATCATCTCTAGCTGAGGCAGGGGTACCTCCGTTATACAGAGCAGAAAACCGAGGCTTGGAGACTGGGGCCCTCTCCCTTCTTGGAGCAGCTTCTAGAAGAAGCGCCCTGTGCGCTGGGTGGGCCGTTGTGCAGACAGCGCCGGGCTATTGCATTTGGTACTCGGGTGATTCTGTCTGGAAGAAGCTGTTTTTCTGAATTTCGTCGGTTGAGAATGTAACATAATTGTGGCCCTTACTCTTAATTGGCTCTGTTCTATAAATATAATCAATTGCTTTATTTCAGTTTCCACAAATTTAAAGATAAATCACCTTTTGAAACAAAGATCATGGAAGTGAAAAATGAGGTATGATATAGACTTATTTCTACATTTCACCAGTAAGAACAGAAGTTTCCTGCTGAATAAATCTGTGCACCCTAGTGACTGATTTGGCGACTGTTGGGGTCACTGAGAAGCGTTTACACGCAGTCTTTTTCTCAGTGGAGAACCGCTTGGACCAGAGAGAGAGCCCCTTCTTTGCAGCCCTGCAGTGCACATGTTCTGGCCTGAGCACTGGATTCCGATGGGCCCCTGTTATCTAACGAGGAGTGTTCTTTCCATTAACCCCTTGCTCCTGTTTAGATAGCTGTATGGGCTAAATCATTCATGATTTGAAGACTGTGGGTTATGTCCAGCTCATTTACAGATCATTTTTAGCCTTGTCTGGCTGGTACTTAAAAACAAACAAACAAACGTCTGTCCATGTCTCAGGGGTTCCTGGGAGTTTTATTCTATGCAGGGGGGTGGGAGTGGGTATTATTCCATGACAGGATGGCTGCTTCCCCTGTCCTTAAGGACAAGTCCCCCGGGTGAGGGGCCAGAAAGGCAGTCTCCAACCAGGGACTGCCATGCTGAAATGTAATAAACCATGACTTCTCAGTCCCTGTCAAAAACACATGTATAGTCTGCCTCAAATAGTTATTCCTCTAAAAATGTTACCAAGTGCACCCTGCCCCTTTTAATAAACTCAACATTATCTTCATCATCACGGCATGGTTCTTGGGTGATCCCAGCGCTCTGCACACGGCCTGTGGACAGTGAGTTTTAGGGTGTATACTGTTTTCTCTTATTGAGGCCTAAGAGTCAGACTACTTTGACTTTGATTCCAGTAGATAATGGCTGCAGTCTCACTGAAACATGTGCTTGCATGTAACTTATTCGTGTGTTTTTTTCAAACCAGAGTAACTATCCACTTGGAGTTACTAAAGAAATAGCCATTTGTGCTGATAAAATAATGTTTTCTGATTTGAGAAGTCTACAACTCAGGAAAACCATGGAAATAAAGGTATTTGTCGTTTAATTTTCACAGGCAGAAGTCCAAAGAACTATAGATTTTATTTCCTTTTCTATTTTGAATGCATAAGGTAGCTACAAAATATCACCTGATGAAACTGATAAAAATTGCAAAAACTGTCTATAATACTTCCTGAATCTTAGTCATAAAGCTTTAATAAATTCACATTCGCTTGTGTTCCCAGTGAATTACTACATCTTCTCTGTTTTTGAAAGGGTACAGTTACTGAATTCAAACACCCAGGTGACTTTTATGTGCAGTTGTATTCTTCAGAAGTTTTAGAATACATGAAGCAACTCTCTGCGAGCTTAAAGGAAACATATGCAAATACAGTGCATGAGGACGATTATATTCCTGTTAAGGGGGAAGTTTGTGTTGCCAAGTACACTGTTGACCAGGTAACCTCTATTGAGATGAATTATTTAATAAGATGTTTTACTTTCATTGGGTCCTGTCAACTTGACACCAGAGCTTTTAATGATGCAGTAGATGGCTTAAAGGCGAGGCCTGGCAGACTCCTGTTTTTCTTCCTCTGGCAGCATTCCAGGCTCCGTTGGGTTACTTCTTCCCCAGGCTAGCCTCTCTGGCTCTGTGTCTAGGCTCTTCAAGGGCTGGTTGCAGACTGATTGCTAGTCTCAGAGCTTCTGCTTATTTGTGTGGCTGAGCCAGCAGTGTGTCACAGAGTCTGCTGGGTTAGAATAGCTTGGCAATATTTATGGATAATAAGTGGCCTAATTAGACAATTTTAGCTATTTCTTAGCAAGATTATTAGAAATTATGTTAACTTGTTAATTGAGTGCCCTGAAATAGAACAATAGCCTTTCCTTTGCATGCCATGTAGATTGGTTGTGGATTTTTAAACCTAAGATTGTGAAATGCTATTTTGAAGTAGAGTGCCCTTTGTATTTTTATTTCAGACCTGGAACAGAGTAATAATACAAGACATTGATGTACTACAGAAGAAGGCACAAGTCTTATATATTGATTATGGAAATGAAGAAATAATTCCAGTAAACAGAATTCAGCAACTAAACAAAAACATTGATTTGTTTCCTCCTTGCGTGAGTCTTTTTTACTTTGTAAATTCCTGATAGGATCCCAAAGGAGCTGTCTTTAATGTTCTGATGAACACAGCATTGCCTGTTCGATCCTGCCATCAGTACCTGTTGGCGTATCTTTCCATGCATAAACACTCAGTGGTTCTCGTGGCTCCTTTAAGTACTGCCTCAGGTGAGAAACTACCGGCATTTTTAGGCACATTTTATCAATCTGCCCTTTAAAAATAATGATTTTTATATTTATTACACTATTTGAAAGTGACCTGAATTGATGCATAATTGAGGGATAATTATTATTGTCTAATCAACTTCTCAAGCTTCAAGTCCCAAAAGTCAAAACATTGTGAAGAGAGTACCCAACCAGAAAAACAATTACACATAAAATTGTTTATTTGGTTACTGCTTTTGAAGAGTTTTGATAATTTTTCTGCAGGAAGTACATTATCTTATAAAATTATCACATAATTAATTAGAAAAAGTCATTTTCAAATACTGATTTTTTTTTTTTTAGTAACTTGTGCAAAATTTTTCAGGCCATCAAGTGCTTCGTGGCTGGTGTTATCCCAGCAGAGGGGACCTGGAGCAACGACTGTGTCACAACGATTAAGTCACTGCTGATGGAGCAGTGCTGCTCTGTAAAGATCGCCGACATCCTGAAAGAGGAAGTGGCTACCTTTGCTGTGGACGTCACGCTGCCCAGTTCAGGTGAGACCTGCCTCTTTCTTTTCAAAAGGAGTGCTAAATATGTTATTTAGTATCTGCCTGTTGTTCAGAGAAGGAATAGAAATATGAAGTGAGGCCAAGGAAGCCCTGCTCTGGGGTCATTCAGGCTGTGATTGCGAACATGGCCTTGGCCCTGCTCTTGCAGGTGGCAGGTTGTTACAGACATGGCACAGGTTCATAGAACCGAGTGGATGAAAAGACTGGATCTAGACTTCATACGGGATAACTATACTATCCTTTTAATGTAGCCATAATAACATCGACTCCTAATCTCCACTCCTTTATTGAGGAACTCAGAAGTTTCTCTGTAACTTCATTCATTCTCATCCCCATTGCTTTTTCCTGGAACGACCTTCTCAGAACTGTATTTCATTAGTATCAGGACTGTAAGTACATAGCGTTCAAGTTGTGGAAGCAGAAAGGCTTTGGAAGCCACTCTGCCGTCCTGGCTTGGTGTCGGTTTGAAAAGGGGCTTCTCCGTGGTGTGCTTGTGCTTGCCTCTCAGTCCCCAAGCATCACTCCTCTGCTTTCATTAGAGCTTCAGGGTCTGTTGGTGACTTGGCAGAAAATGCAGTTAATCCTGTTGTGAAATGAAGTATAAAAATCTGTGTTTTGTTTCATTGCTACGTATGTTTATTATGACTTCAGAGAACTAGAAGTGCTGGCTGACCCTTGTTTCAGCCATACTTTATGTCTGAAAAGTAGTAATCTTGTGTATTCACCTCATTTTTCCCCATAAACGTTGTCTTTCTAAGCACGCCAGTGTGGAGGTGCTAAATCTTTCACATTAATCACAACTTTGAAGTGATATCTTTTCATTAAATTTTCTTTCAAGTGATGATGGGAATATTGCCTCAATTTTTAAAGCTGAGCATTACTAAAACATATTTTGCACATGGAAACTGAACTAGAAAGCAATATGCTAGTGTATCAATTGCTATAATCTCTAAATCGTGTAATTAGGACTCATTTGTTTATATTTATGCTTTTCCTTAATATTTAGTATATATCTCAAATGTAGATCTGTTTTCTTAATCATTTTTAGGAAAACTCTTAGACCATGTGCTTGTAGAAATGGGATATGGCTTGATGACTGAGGGACAAAATTCTGAGAAGCGAAGTGCAGACCAAAGTGAGTATACACATTAATAGTCGACAGTACAGCCACTTAGTTATCGAAGAGTGTCTTCTCTACTAAACAAAAAAACGCAGCTGTCACAGTGTCCGATTAATGGGAATGCTAGTCAGTCTGTGAGCTCTGTACGTGAAAGGTGATATTTTTTATTTAGTAATACCTTATTTGTATTTTCAGTCTCCCCTGCCTAGTTCTCTTCCCTATCTTTCAGAGTAATCCTTGACATGATAATCATCAGAGATTACAAAGTACTAAATAGCGTAATACTTTAGGTTGAGGGATTTTTAGCTAATATTTCCGTAGTTTAATTTGTTTTTCTTCCTTATTTGGGCATTCCACCAATAATAAACAGGGCTATAACATTCTGTTGTAGTAGGATGGTGTTTCTTCTGAAGTTTTTATTTGCATGTGTCTCTTTTTCACTTGTTTTAATGAGAACCCAGCAGTTTTGCCACGATCACTTTATTTTCTCATTGCCTGGTCTGGCGTGTCTGCTCTTGGAGTCTGCTTCTCCTCTGCTTTACCAGTCCCCGTCCTGCGCTGCTTAGCAACGGGGGCGTTCTGAGAAACGTGTCGTTCGGGGACCCTGTCGTCATGCACCCTGTCTGCACGGGATGCACCGGCAACGAGTAGGTTGTTTCCGGCGGCGGCGCCACCGCAGACTCGAGTGTGCCTTGCGCTGCTACGTCACAACGTCACCGTCACCGTCGTTTTTCAGCTTCGTTATAATCTCACAGCACCACTGTTGTATATGCGTCTCTCGGTGATGGAAACGTTGTTGTGAAGCGCATGACTGTCCTTTGTTATTTTTTAAATATATTTTTATCGATTATGCTCTTACAAATGTTCCGGTTTTCCCCTCTTTGCCCCCCTCCACCTGGTACCCCCAATCCGTCCAGCACCCCCCCCAGTTCATGCCCATGGGTCATGCATGTAAGTGCTAGCATGACTGTGCTTTAAATGAAGACATGCTTCCTTATCTCTGCTCATTCCTCCAGAAGGGATCTCCAGATCAATGATGCTGTGATTGGGCTCATCCGGTCACTTAAACAAACTTAATTCACCCTTGAGTCTGCCTTCTTCTTCACCTCCCATCTCTTGCTCTGATTGGCTGTGAAGTCTTTATTGATTCTTCATTCCAAGTGTCCTTTCTGTATGTATTTTTTCTTTCTTTTCCTAGTACCACTTTTTTTTTTTAGTTCAGGAATCCTGACCATTCAAGACAATTGCAACAACTCTTTGATTTTTATTTTTTGTCTCCTGTCTGTATTCTTACACTACTGCTATGTGACACCCCTAAAGCACAAATCTTGGTGTGACATCTCTGCTGAAAAGCTTTCAGTAGTACTTTGCCATCAAGAGGAGAAAAACCAAACACTCCGTGGTCTGATAGCAGTCATGGATGAAACCAGGAGTGTTGGTGGTGTCTTGGGGAGAGTATGGAGTGAGGAGGAACAGTGAGGGGCCTACGACATCCCTCCAGAAGCTGTGAGGGGCAGAGTGGGAAGAGCAGAGGGGAACTGTTGCCAGAGCACCTGTTGCCAGAGCACCAGAACCCCAAAGGCTTCTGGGAGGCAGTCATCAGTAGCAGCAGATGCTGCAGAGGTATCGGCGGAAGGAGCAGAAGGCACTGAGCAGTACCTGCCTTACTGCACTGTGGAGGTGTGCGGTGCCGGCACAGACATGCTGTGAATGAGGACGCGCGGGTGCAGGGGGAGCGCCTGGGAAGGGCTCCTAATCCAGTCTTGGAGAGAAGCCTTTCAAAGTGACACCACACTGAGCAGGAAATTATCAGGCTGCTGGCGACCGGGAGTACCTTGGCACGGGGTGGGGGCAGGGCAGGGAGAGAACAGCACCTGTGAAGGCCTAGAAGTGTGGAAAGCATGGGTGGGCCTGAAAAGCTGAAAAAATGTATTAATGAAACCAAAATGACTTACTTTTCCGTTTTCTGATGAGGTGAGCCTGAAGATGTTGGAAAAATGACAGCTGAAAATGAAATTGTTGTAGACAGAAGAGACTTAGTCCCCAAAGTGTTAACTTTGAATGTAGGTGATGAGTTTTGTGGTGTGGTTTCCCATATTCAGACTCCAGAAGACTTCTTTTGTCAAAAACTACAAAGTGGCTGTAAGTAAATTTTCTCAATCTGTGCTCTCAAGATAACATACTTCAAGAGAGTCAACATGCAGAAATGAAGATGTTGTGTGGGTGTGTATTTCTTTCATTTAAGAAGTGGTCTATATCTACAGATGGGCTCGCTGAACTTCAGGCGTCTCTTCGCGAGTACTGCAGCCAGATGTCCCCTCGCTCAGATTTTTATCCAGCCATCGGTGACATCTGCTGTGCTCGGTTCTCAGGTGAGGGAAGAAAGTGTTACTGAATTCTTTACTCATCAGTAAGTACCTATGAGTGAGATAGAATCTTCAGTTTGCACTGGATGGCTCTATTTGAAACTTGAGTATTAGAGTGCACCAATTATGTTTTTAAATATGTCCAGTTAAACTAAATCGAAGTGTGTCAGGGAACAGGGCCCGTGAGTGTGTGTGGTGAGGCGTGGGTAAAGGAGGTTTTATTGTTTTGTCAGCCTTGCGGTTTTAGGAGATGGTACAGGTAATTCTGTTTACGTCAGCGTGCAAAGGTGGTGGTGGGGGGTGGGGGGAGCTCAAGTCTTCACCAGCGTTCTTTGGGACAGCCAGAGGGCCTGCCTGGCAGCCCAGAGCTGTCAAGGCACAGCCTTGGTGACAGCACAGGCCTGGCCTTGGATGACTCAGTTCTGTTATTCTTGGCTGATGGGAGGTCCAGTGGCCTCACAGAAACAGAGACACAGGTAGGCCTCCAGGAAAATGATGGCTCAGTTGGTGGAGTCTGGTTCACTCATACTGCCAGGTATTCTAACATTAGCTCTGCTTGATGCCTTAGCAAATGGTCCTATATATATTGAACAAGACCTAGTGGACTGACATGACCAAAACATGTTCTTTGTCCTGATGAGCTGTCTACTAGGCAGACGAGGCATGAAAATAAATAATGACAGCATATAGTATGAGTAGTCAGTCAGGTAAGAATAAAGCGCTACCGTGGGAGTTGAAGGCTTCCATTAAGCAGAGATAGCAATGTGAGTAAGCGATGAGCTCAATATTAAAATTTACAAATGACCATTTCTAAATCTGGGAAGAAAAGTTTTGTTTCCAGCTACATGGGAAAATCATTTGAGACTGAGTCTCCTTTTTTCAGAAGACGATCAGTGGTACCGTGCCTCCGTTTTGGCTTATGCTTCTGAAGAATCTGTGCTGGTTGGATATGTAGATTACGGAAACTTTGAAATCCTTAGTTTGAAAAGACTGTGTTCCATAACTCCGAAGTTGTTGGAATTGCCCATGCAAGCAATAAAGTGTGTGCTGGCAGGTAGGAAAGTTTTATGGTCCCAGTATTCTTAAGCTACTAAAACCTCCAGTAGCAGTATTAGAATTGAAATTAAACTACTGATAAGATCAAGGACTATGTTCAGACATAACTTATCTTTGTATAAAAATAATTCTTAATAGAACATTTAAGAAACACTAGCTGTAATAAAACAAAATTTAATGTTATGAAATTTTTTTTTGGTGTTTATGGAGCCTGTGTCATTAATATCATAGAAGCCTATTGACTATGTGAAGTAGAGGGAAACCGCTTATGAAAGCAATAGGAACGTTGCAGCATGTGCTTAGAAACTGCTGTCTGTGTGATTTGTCCCACTCATGGCGGGGTCTTCCTTCCATGTCAGTAATTTGCCTCTACAACCTTCATTTAAATGTACCCTGATTTAACTAGAGATTTCCAAGTTTTTGCTAGTAACAATGTTCTCTTAACTACATTTTACAACCTAGCCAAGATCATTTACTTAAGCTACGTTGCAAGGTGTAGATATATCGCAAAACACGCCCTTAGGAGGAATACATGTGTTAGTGGGTGTGCTTCTTTTCATGTTTGTGGTGGTGTTTTCCGAGGGCTTGAACTGGTAGACACGTCTGCCAGAAATGTAGGAGGCAGTCAATGCCTTCACACATTGGCACACCAGATAGATACTGGGCTGGCCAAAAAGTTCATTTGGTTTTTTTCTGTACGATGGCTCTAGTACCACTTAGTTGTCCCTAACTTCATGTGAAACAATTTTGTTAGATCGCATTGTGACAGCTGTCACATCAGTGTGTCTTTTTTAAAAAACTTAACAAAATTGGCGAATTTTTGTGTGGCCATTTTAATACTGAAGATGGAAGAAAATAAGCAACATTTTTGGCATGTTATGCTTTATTATTTCAAGAAAGGTAAAAACAACTGAAACACAGAAGAAAAGATGTGTGCAGTGTCTGGAGAAGGTGCCATGACTAACTGAATGTGTCCAAAGTGATTAGTGAAGTTCCGTGCTGGAGATTTGTTGCTGGACGATGCTCCACGGTCAGATAGACCAGTTGAAGTTGATAGCGATCAGATCAAGACATTAATTGAGAATAATCAATGTTATACCACATGGAAGGTAGCCAGCATGCTCAAAATAGCCAAATCAATAAAGTTATTCATGAAAATTAAAAATGTGTCTTTTATTTTACGAAAAAAACTAAACCAACTTTTTGACCAGCCCAGTATTTCCGTATTATTTTGCCTTGGCCTATTTTGATAGGCTAAACAGGAAATTATTTTAATTCGCTTTGTTACCAGTGCAGCCAAATACTTTTTTGTAGGTCACTTGGCTCTTCTGCTCCATGAACTGAGCATGAGCCTGGCGTCGCTGACTTGTAAGTGCCTTCCAGCGAGTGTCGTGGGCGTTTCTCAGACGCTACCGTGAGGGACCACTGCTGCTTCTGGGTTGTTTTGTGCTTTTGTTCATTATTTTCTTAACAACGTTATTGCGACATAATTTACTTAGACCACCAAATTCGCTGCCTCGGGTGTATAATTAAATGATTTTTTAGTACATTTACCAAGCTGTTCAGTTAGCACTATAGCCCAGTTTCACAGCATTTCTCCCACCCAGATGAGGCCTCCTGTGCCACTTATTGCTGAGCCCCCTCGCCAGGCACTCAGCAGTCCACCTTCCGTCTTCATGGATTGGCTTTTCTGAACATTTCGTATCAATGGAATTGTTTTTTACATAGACGTATGCAAGATTTTTACAGGCTTTTCTGTGTAATTTTGCCTTTATTTTCATGCTTAGGAAATCCTTCTGCTCAGATGGAGCTTTTTGGTTCCAATATTTGTCACAAATTACTTAAAGTTACCTTTCTGGAAATGAGAAATGGAATTTCTAAATGCTTACTGTAAGAAATATTTTTTAACCTCCCTTTTAAAAATTCTTTGGTAGGAGTGAAGCCATCGTTAGGAATTTGGACTCCAGAAGCTATTTGTCTGATGAAAAAAGTTGTGCAGAACCAAATGATCACAGTGAAGGTGGTGGACAAGTGGGAAAACAGTTCTCTAGTGGAGCTTATAGATAAATCCGAGACACCTAACATCAGCGTGGCCAAAGTCCTCACGGATGCCGGCTTTGCCATCTGGGGAAAGGGGACAGTGGCAGAGAAACCCAGTGACATGAAAGAAGGCAGTGGTAAGTGACCTGTCAGCCAGGCAGTGTTCATGTTGGAGGTCAGATGGTTTCGTGAATGTGTGAGTTCTCAGACTTTCAAAAAGAATCATGTTGAGCACCTCTCGTCTTTTTAATTAAGCATTTAGCCCTGGCTGGTGTGGTGCAGTGGATTGAGTGCCGGCCTGCCAACTGAATGGTTGCTGGTTCAGTTCCCCATCAGGGCGCATGCCTGGGTTGCTGGCCAGGTCCCTGGTTGGGGGTGTGTGAAAAATCTTAGAAAAAATCAGTGATTCATCTAAATACACTTAAGAGTGTGTTTGGGAACTGAAAATTTGTGGAAAGTTTTATAGGTCACTGGTAGCTGAAAATCAGTCACAAATGTGAGTGAATTTGAAATGTGAAATTCACTGAGGATAGTAATAGTTAATTGGAATACTGGTAAACTTTCTTATAAATTCACTAAGAAAATCATGAAAATTCAGTTTTTCTAAAGCAGATTTCTAAGTCCATTTGTTTTTACAAAATGTTCATTTATTCTCACAGTTCCCTTGGATGTCGAAGCCAAACTAAATCCGTTGGCATGGACGTGGGTCGGACTTGCTGTTAACCAAACAGTAGATGTTGTGGTCTGTATGATATATAGTCCTGGAGAATTCTATTGTCATGTGCTTGAAGAGGATGGTAAGTTGACTCTTGTATTTATATATTTTTTACAAATACACTGGTGTAGATAATAACTCAAGATGAGTTTACTGAGTGATACTCTCTTTCCAAGTACTTTCCAAGAAGGGCCAAATGAGTATTTATACTTTCAAGAAAGATTTGGCTATATTTAGTCCTTTTATCCTATGTTAAGACCTTATTTCTGTCTCTCCTTATAGTTAAACCAGTTTAGATTTTATAGAATATCTCTTAAATTCACTTTTTAAAAATATTTTATTTCTATTCAGGGAGAGGGGAAGGGAGGGAGAAAAAGGGGGAGGGAAACATTAAGGTGTAAGAGAAACATGGATAGGTTGCCTCTTGCCTGCCCCGAACCGGGGACCTGGCCCATAGCCCAGGCATGTGCCCTGACTGGGAGTCAAACCCGTGACTTTTGCTATGCGGGATGATGCCCAATCCACTGAGCCACACTGGGCAGGTCTCCTAAATTCAGTTTTGAACATTAAATTGTTGATTTCTTTGAAATACAACATACATATAAGTGTACAAATAAAAGTGTGACATTAATTATCACAAAACACTTGAATAATCAACATGTAGGCCAATAAATTAAACATTACCAGTCACCTGGAAGTTTCCTGTATGTCTCTTCCTGTTACTACCCTTTTCTCAAAAAGTAAATACCATCCTGCCTTCCACTAGCATAGATTAGTTTTTTCTGGTTTTGATCTTTATAAAAATGGAATTGTACAATATGCGCTCTTCAGCGCCTTGCCGCTTGCTTTTTATTGTGTTTTAGAGTGGGCCATTATTTTCACCTGTAACCGTTGCTTGTGTTTTTGTTGGTGCGTAGTGCTGACTGTGTAAATACACTGCAGCGTGTTGTCTGTTTCTGTTGTGGACATTTGGGGTGTTTCTAGTTTGGAGCTATAAAATGATGGTGGTGTGAACATTCTGGAACAATTTAGTGCACATGTGTACATGTTTCCCTTGATGATGTACTTAGGAAGGAAATTACTAGCCATATCTTGAGGGGTATGTATATTTTCAGCTTTCATCAAGGAATGCCAGTTGTTCATTTCAGTGTTCTAGTTGCTCCACATGCTCACAAACACTATCTTCTGTCTTTTTCACTTGAGCCATTCCAGTGAGCATCATCGGTTTTAACTTTTCCGAACCTTGGTTTTTCTCTCTGTCCATTGGGGATGTTAAACTAAATAGCTAGGCATCTGTCTGGCTCCCTGTTTGTGAGATTTGTTATCTCCTCATTCAAAATCATCTGGTAAATAGGACACTATATCATATAAGATACAATTCAAAATTTTTTTAGTTATTTATAATTTATTTCCATAGGTGATTTACAAGCTTATGGTACAAAATTAAAAAGTGACAAAAGAGTCCCAACTGGTGTGGCTCAGTGGGTTTTGTGTCATCCTGCAAACCCAAAGGTCATTTGTTCAGCTCCTGGCCAGGGCACATGCTTGGGTTGCCAGACAGATCCTTGGATGGGGGCACGTGAGAGGCAACTGATCAGTGTTTCTCCCCCTCTCTTTCTCGAACTTCCTTCCCCCCATCTCTAAAAAAATAAATACATGAAATCTTTTTTAAAAGTTGCAAGAGTATACAGTAGAAAGTAAGTTTTCTCTTTCCTCTTCTCTGTTTTCTAAATAGCTCTTCAGAAGTACATACTCTATACATATGCGTGTAGTATCCCTTTGTGTGTATATGTCCCTTTATATGTAGGCAAAGATGGTAAAGTACGGCCTGCGTATCATTTTTGCAGTTTGCTTTTTTCCTCCCGTTCTATCTTGGACATCAGTTTACATAGCATTTTCTCTCTTCTTTTTTAATACACTTTCTATTTTGGAATAGTTTTGAGATTTGCAGAAAAGTTCCAAAGACAGTACAAAGAGGCCCTGAGCTCCCTGCACCTGGCTTCCTCTGTAGTTACATCTGACATGATTGTACGTCTGTTACAGCCAAGACCAGCATTGGTACATCACTATGGACTAAACTCCAGACTTTATTTAGATTTTACTAGGTGTCCTTTTCCATTTCCACTAGCGTACTTCTCTGGGATCCAGTCCAAGATGACATATTGCTGTTGTCTCCACTCTTTTTCATGGTTACATGGTATTCCACTGTGTGGGTTTACCCTAATTTAATTAACCTAGGTGTGGATAACTGACAGATTAGTGTTTCCAAGCTTTTATTAGTAAAATATGCTTTTACTCTGTGATTTTATTTTGAGAGCATATCCATAGGACAAGCTCCTAAAATTAATTTTAAGTCAGAGGATGTGTGTGCTTGTGCTTTAGAGAGAGAGCTCTTCAAGAGGTTGACCAAGCTAACTTCCACAACAGTGTATGAGAGTGCCTTGCCCACACTCTTTCTTTTTTTAAGTATATTTTATTGAGTATGCTATTACAGTTGTCCCATTCTTTTCTCCTCTTTGTCCCCCTCCGTCCTGCACCCTCCTCCCTCCAGCGTTCCCCCCACCCGCCTTAGTTCATATCCATGGGTTGTACATATAAGTTCTTTGACTTCTCCATTTCATATACTGTTCTTAACCTCCTGTCTATTTTGTGCCTACCAATTATAATTCTTAATCCCTGTACCTTTCCCCCCCATTTTCCCTCCTTCTCCTCCCCACTGATAACCCTTCATGTGATCTCAATTTCTGTGATTCTATTCCTGTTCTAGTTGTTCGCTTAGTTTTTGTTTTTGTTTTTTCGGTTCAGTTGTTGGTAGTTGTGAGTTTGTTGTCATTTTACTATTCATAGTCCTCATCTTCTTTTTCTTAGATAAGTCCCTTTAACATTTCATATAATAAGGGCTTAGTGATGATGAACTCCTTTAACTTGACCTTATCTGGGAAGCTCTTCATCTGCCCTTCCATTTTAAATGATAGCTTTGCTGGATTGTCATCTTGGATGTAGGTCATTGCCTTTCATGACTTTGAATACTTCTTTCCAGCCCCTTCTTGCCTGTAAGGATTCTTTGGAGAAATCAGCTGATAGTCTAACTGTGTCCTTTTCTCTTGCTACTATTAAAATTCTTTCTTTATCTTTAATCTTAGGTAATGTAATTATGATGTGCCTTGGTGTGTTTCTGTTTGGATCCAACTTCTTTTGAGATCCTGAGCGTTCTAGACTTGCATGTCTAGTTTCTTCACCAGATTGGGGAAGTTTTCCTTCATTATTAATGTTCGGATAAGTTTTCAATTTCTTGCTCTTCCTCTTCTCCTTGTGGCACCTCTATGATTCAGATGTCAGAATGTTTAAAGTTGTCTCAGAGGCTCCTCAGCCTCTTCTCATTTTTTTGAATTCTTGTGTCTTCATTCTGTTCCAGTTAGATGTTTATTTCTTCCTTTTGCTCCATATCTTTGATTTGAGTCCCAGTTTCCTTCCCTTCACTGTTGGTTCCCTGTGTATTTTCCTTTATTTCACTTTGTGTAGCCTTCATTTCTTCCTGTATTTTGCGACCATATTCAGCCATTTCTGTGAGTGTCCTGATTACCAGTGTTTTGAACTCTGCTTCTGGTAGGTTATCTGTCTTCTGGTTGCTTAGTTCTTTTTCTGGAGTTTCAATCTGTTCTTTCATTTGGATTGTGTTTCTTTGTTTGGGTGCACCTGTTACATTGCAAGGGGTGGGGCTTTAGGTATTTGCCAGGGTGGGGCAACCCACACAGCTGCATAGTGGGGAGGGATCAGAGGGGGAACAATGTGCTTCTTGGCTCTCACCCCACTTTCAGTCACTTCCCCTGCTTCCCACGAGTGGGTTTTGCCCTTTCAGGTGCTGGTTCCCAGGTGGGTGGGTTTGTGTACGTTCTAAGAATCCGTGGGCCTCTCCAATGGACTCTTCTATGAGACTGGGAATTTTTCCCACTGCCACAACCCCCAAAGGTTTTTTCAGTCAGAGGTTTTGAGGCTTTATTTCCCTGCAGTGGATCCCTGGGCTGTGGGGTCTGTCTCGCTCCCAGTTGTTCCTCCTGGTTTATCTGCACGCAAATATGGGACCGCCTGCTCTGCTAGTTGCCAGCTTGCCCACCCAGTCCTCTAGCGGACACCTGGCTGCGAGTCCTCTCTGCCTGCTCCACCCCTCCTGCTGGTCTGGAGGAATGTTTCTTCTTTAACTGCTTGGCTGGCAGACTTCCATGCAGTTTTTCTGGCAGTTCTGGTTGTTTTTTTTTGTTTTTAAATTGCTGTTACACTTCTTTTGGCTGTGTGAGGAAGTAAGGCATGTCTACCTGCATCTCCATCTTGGCGGGAATACCCCCACACTGTTTCTAATAGTCTGCCCTTAAACTTTGTTATTTTGGCTCCTCTGAAAGGTGACAATTTTAACTCATTTTAATTTAATTTTCACTTCTGTTAATGGATCTTTGCCACATATTTAAATGGCACTTGTTTTTCTTTTACTTTTTTTGTGTTTAGACCTTTTTACTTGGCTGTTTGAAGTTCTCTGTGGTTCTCTGTGTCTTTAGACTCATCTCTAGTGTTTTTCTTATTGGTTCACCTTCCCACTTCTCTGCTTTGCCAAAGTACACTCTCTATTTTGGAATAATTTGAGATTTACAGAAAAGTTGCAAAGATGGTACAGAGAGTTTCTGTATTCCCCTTACCCAGTTTCCAGTAGAGTTAACATCTCACAAAATATTGGCACACTTGTTACAACTGAGAGACTCATCAGGTGTTTTGGCTTCTTAATTCTGTACTTAACCTCAGAGCCATTTCTTCCTTCTAGGACACCCTCTCCATTTCTGTCAAACATGTCATACTTCCAAGTTCTGTACGAAACGTTTGGCACACAGAGCTCGCCTCTCTGAGTTTCCGTAGCAGGCATTACCTGTGCCATCCATTGAGTAGTACTGTGTGCATTGCTCCGGGCAGCATGTGTGAGACCTTCCTTTCTGCACAGGCCTGTGCACTGTTTCCTTGTCTGTATGCAAAGCGCGTGCTCTGGTCTCCTGATAACAATGCCACAGTTGTGTCACTGTGCCCAGCAGGTCATTGGTGTGGGGTATACTGAGAGGATTAACTAAACAGTGGCTTATTTGCCCAGCGGTTTTTGACATTTTATTAAAGATTTTATTTATTTATTTTTAGAGAGAGGGGAAGGGAGAAAGAGAGGGAGAGAAACATCAATGCGTGGTTGCCTCCCAAGTGCCCCCTACTAGGAATGTGCCCTGACTGGGAATCAGACCGTTGACCCATTGGTCCGAGGCCGACACATGACCCACTCAGCCACGCCAGCCAGGGCTGCCCAGCTTTTTAATAAGGAGAAGGGAGAAGCATTTGGTGTACTTAACAGTTGTTTGGGGATGTATCTGAGATTTTATGATTAAAACATCTTCCAGCTTTGAAGAATAATCTATGTTCTGTGTGTTTTTTTAATATTAAATGCTGTATGTGTATTGTATTTTCAGCTTTAAAGAAACTCAACGATTTGAACAAATCACTAGCAGAATTTTGTCAGCAGAAGTTGTCTAAAGACTTTAAGGCAGAAATAGGGCAACCCTGCTGTGCGTTTTTTGCAGGTGAGTGAGTGGCTGCTGTGTAGTCCTGACTTCATCAGAGCCTCCTGTATCTTTACATGCAGTCCTTATTTTTTCTATTTTAACTTTTACTGAATTTATTGGGGTGACATTGGTTAATAAAATTATATAGGTTTTATCAACCCTTATATTTAACGTGTATTTTTTCCTGATGTTGAAGCAAGTGTTTTTCACACTTGATATTAAATGAATGCTTAAGATGGTGTTTTTTTCTTCTCTCTTTGTAACAAGGAACCTCCAAATGATACTTTCATACTTAAACTTTGTTCACCTTTGTTAACTGCTTTTCTTTCCAGAATCTCTGACAACATTAGAATAAGTTAATTAATGGAAGATCTCGTTACTGCAGATTTATTGTTTTTTCTGGTCATTCTGTGCATATTTATTTTGAAAATTAACTTGATTTCATTGCAAAACTTTTTCTGCTATTTATTTTTTATGTTATTTTACCAAGGAACAAGTAAAACAATCTGTCCATAATGGTGAGAGTATTAGAAGTCTTTCAGATTGACAAAGATGCTCAAGTTCACTGTCTTACCTTCACATTCTGCTTGTTTAAGGATAGGTAGAGAATGAATCTTTCATTTATGTCAGATGTAAAAGTGTGGTGGTATAAACGTTTTGGAGATATTCTAAAAATTGATTTTGAATACTCTTCTTTTAGGGACTTGTGGATGAAAAACTAAAAGGCATCATCTGTGAAAGAGAGCAGATTTATTAGCTCCTAGACAAATGATGTCTTTTTCAAGATAAAATTTCCGGTGTTGACAGAAGGGAAATATTCCGTGTTATGAACTCTGTGTTAAATCTAGGTGACGGCAACTGGTATCGCGCTTTAGTCAAGGAAATCGTGCCGAATGGAAATATTAAAGTGCATTTTGTGGATTATGGAAACATCGAGGAAGTCACTGCAGATGAACTCCAAATGATCCCGTCAGAGTTTTTAAAACTCCCATTTCAAGGGATTCAGTGTTGGTTAGTAGGTATGATACAGAATAAGAAATATTCTTTCCTGTCTTTCAATACTTAGAGTGCAGAAACGTCTAAGTATTAATATCTATAATTTTAATATTTTGTGTAAGTTAGAAGATCCTGCGTTATAGTATAAAGTCTCAAAATGTATTTTAAAGATACCAGCCAGACCTGCCGTTGGTGTCAGTGGGGAAGCCACTGCCTTTCCGTACTGGTGATGGGAGTGAAAACCCACGTTTTCTCACGGAGGCATGCTGCTTCTAATCGTGAATCCCAGAGACATAATCGTGGAATGTCACAAAGTTCACCCACAAGGAAACTCATTGAGTAATTAATAGCAAGTAGTAATAGTATTATATTTGCTATTATTAACAGCAGATAATAGCACATCAGCCCACACAATCAGTAAGAGAAGAGTGGTTAAATGGCACGCCACATCATGGACAGTGTTGGCATCTGTTTCGTGGGTCATCATGAGGATTAGAGGAAATGTTCAGAACGGGGCCTGGCACTCAAAGTTCTGTTTAACTCTTCGCTCTTATTACATGTCACTAGAGCGATGTTAAGTATGTGTCATCGATATGAAAAACTCTCGGGATTTACTTGAGGGAGGCATGTTATAAAGGAGATGCTGGGAGCACCGTGATGAGCGGACAGACTCTGGAACCTGTTCTACTCTCTATTAGCTGAGGGGCCTCCGGCAAAGTACTTACACTCTGTTTTCTGTTTCCTGTCCACGAAGCAACAGCACCTTCCTCAAAGAGCCATGAAGAAACCAAGAGCTAAAAATATAAGAACCTCTTAACAGTGCCTGGCATTATACCCATAATAGCTATTATTATTGTTAAAATAACTTTACAAAAGAAATGTGAGAATATTTGTGCAAGTGTGTGTTTCCATAAAAACTGTGGAAGGTTGGATACCAAAATGTTAACGGTGGTCATGTCAGGAAACAGACACTTTTCAGTGTTCTTTTGCTTATGTTTTCTTTCCTGCTTGTTTTGCACTAAGTACATTTCAGGTTTTAATTACCATGTTTTATGTCAGTGATCCTTAATACATGGCCCCCAAACCGGTAGCAGCAACATGAGAACTTGATAAAAATGCAGATTCTCATTCCCCATCCAAGGCCTACTACTAAATTGAAAACTTGGTGGGGTTCCAGAATCTGTTTTAATAAGCCCTCTGGGTAATTCACATGCACACTGGAAGTTTGAAGATGACTGTTACAAATAAGGGTATAAGCCACAGTTATCCAAGAAAAATAACTTTTGGTTAACTAAAATGACATTTTATTTAAATTTTTTTTCTTTTATTAATTCTAGGGAGAGGGGAAGGGAGGGAGAAAGAAAGGGAGAAAAACATCGATGTGAGAGAGAAACATGGATCAGTTGCCCCCTGCACACACCCCAACTGGGGACCGAACCTGCAACCCAGGCATGTGCTCTGACCAGGAATCGAACCTGCAACCTTTCAGTTTTCAGGATGATGCCCAACCAACTAAGCCACACTGGCCAGGGCTAAAGTAACATTTTAAAATTATGATTAGAAGACTGTCCACAAAGGTGAAATTGTGTGGTTGACATCCTTTACCAGCATAATTGGTCACTCATTCTTGTGTATGGAACAGAATACAAAGGTGGCTTCTAAAAGAAATATTATTTCTATTTTGCCTATTGGGAAAATGCCAGGTGCAGATACACTAGTGGGGAAGGTAAGGAAAGATCCTGATCAGTATATTTGCAAATGCATTATTGGTACCTCAGGAAGGAAGGGTGTAGATACAAACCTGAGCGTTGCGAAAGATACTCAGGGTTGCTGATCTAATAATAGTATACTTGGCAAGGACCAGGTCCTGAAAACTACTGAAGCAAAAATACTGTGCAGCTGGAGCACCGGATTCTGTTTAACGCTGTTCTTATTTGCCAGATGTACAGCCTGGAAACCAGCATTGGACTAAGGAAGCCACGGCTCGGTTTCAGGTGTGCGTGACGGGGGTGAAACTCCAAGCCCACGTGTTTGAGGTCACTGACAGTGGAGTGGGAATTGAGCTCTCCGATCTTTCCACTTGTTATCCCAGAATAATCAGTGATGTTCTGATTGAGGAACATCTGGTGCTGAAAGCTAGCCCACAGAAAGACTTCTCAGAAAACAGACCCGTCAATAAACCTGATCTTCAAATCCACAACCCAGGGCATCAAGGTAACATTTTTTAAGCCATTTATCTGTTATTTAAATTTATGTTATCCTTTGTCTTTGTAGGCTATCAAACATTTTCTATTCTGAATGACACAGTTTTCCTATAGAAATATGCTTTGTGGAAATAGATTAATAATAGGCTGTTAAAGTTAATTTAATATTAATTTATTGAAGCATGGTTTTATTAAACAAACATTGTACTCATTTTTAACGTGACTTGTCAGGTAAACGTGCATCGTATAGCTATGTATACCTTAACGTTTGAATACAGTCTAAGACTTATATCAAATATACTACAAAAGTGTAAGCTGTGTCACAGAAACACACCACCACAGGACTGCGGTAGGTCAGGGATTCTTACTGCAGGTCGGACTTTTGTGTAATGCCCACAGAATCCTTCAAATTAAATAGATTGTTTTGTGAAAAATACGGACTTTCGTTTTGGGAATTTGGGAATGTTGATAATCTGCAGTTGATGAAAAATGAGCGCATAGATGTATTACTGGGAAAGAAAACTAAATGGGATCTCTGTCACGGAGACCCAATGTTTGGTGTGTTTTCAGCCGTCTCTTCAGCTGAGCAGTGGAGGACGATAGAATTGCCAGTCGGTAAAACTGTACAAGCAAGCATATTAGAAATTATAAACCCAAACTTATTTTATGCTCTACCAAATGAGATGCCAGGTAAGAAATTAAAATTTGAGGCCTATTTATGATCATCTTTTAAAAATTATATTTCATTGTTTACGCTATTACAATTGTCTCCACTTTTTCCGTTTGCCTACTTCTACCCGTAAGGCATTTCCCACACTGCCATCCATGTCCATGGGTCATGCATATATGTTCTTTTGCAAATCCTTTCATCCAGTCCCTGTTCCCCTCCCCTCTCCGACAGCTGTCAGTCTGTTGGACGTATCTGCTTCTGCTTCTGTTGTGTTTGTTAGTTTATTTTGTTCATTAGATTCCACATATAAGCGAGATCATATGGTATTTGTCTTTCACTGACTGGTTCATTTCACTTAGCATAATAGTCTTTGGGTCCATCCATGGTGTCCCAAAAGGTAAGAGTTCCTTCTTTTTTACTGTTGCATAGTATTCCATCGTGTAAGTGTACCAAAGTTTTTTTATCCACTCATCTACTGATGGACACCTAGGCTGTTTGCAGATGTTGGCCATTATAAATAACACTGCTATGAGCACAGGAATGCATACATTTTTTTGAATTGTTGTCTCGAGATTCTTAGGATATAGTCCTAGAAGTGGAATCGCTGGATCAAAAGGCAGTTCCATTTTTAGTTTTTTGAGGAAATTCAATACTGTAGCTGCACCAGCCTTCATTCCCACCAGTAGTGCACTAGGGTTCCCTTTTCTCCACATCCTCACCCGTACTTGTTTGCTGATTTATTGATGGTAGCTGTTAATCTTTTTAATTATAAAGTGAAAGTGCTTATCTGAACTCATTAGGAATTGGGGAGAGGAGGAGGGTAATGATTTTGTCTCACTCAAGGTTTTAAGGAAGAATTGATCTTAAACATTTCAGGCAAATTTACTTGTAGCCCTGGCTGGGTAGTTCAGTTGGATAGACTGTTGTCCCCATACACCAAGGTTGTGGGTTCGATCCCCAGTCGGGGCACATACAAGAATCAACCAGTGAAGGCATAGATAAGTGGAACAACAAATTGATATTTCTTTCTCTCAAATCAATAAAAAGATTTAAAAGTTTACTTAATAAAAACACAAGCATACACTTGAATAGAATGCCCTGCATTCAGCACCTGTTCAACCTAATCTTGATAATCTCCAGCTTTTTATAACAAAACAGTGTCCTTAAGTACTGTATTACTTTTTGTTTAAAAATGTATTCTGTTAAATTGAATTGTCTTTACTAAGTTAACCTCTATAGCCATTTAAGAGAATGTGAACCAAAACTTTCATATTGAAAGGATACTTTGTAATTTGTCTGTGATTATAGTGTTACTACATCTTTAAAAACTAAGAGAAATGTTTTACACTAGACCTAATCATGAAGAAAAGTAGTATATAAGTACTTTTAATTTTTCTTTTTTGTTTCATGGAAGTTTACAATTAAGTCTTCTCTTCATTTGAGTTTATCCTTACAGTGTAGAAAGTGAGTTAGTACAAGTTGGGTAGTGGCTAATCAGAATAACTTGCAGGTACTTTAAGACAGCTATAGGCGTACCTGAGAGAGAACGCAGTTCAATTCCAGACCACTGCAGTAAAGTGAATATCATAATAAAGCAAGTCACACAAATTTTTGTCTCCAGTGCATATAAAAATAATGTTTACACTATATTATATTCTTTAAGTGTGCAGTAGTAGTATTTCTAATAAGACAATGTACATATCCTAATTGAAAAATACGTTATTGCAAAAAAATGCTAACCATCATCTGAGCCTGCAGTGAATTGTAATCTTTGTTGGTGGAGGGTCTTACCTTCAATTTGTAAAAAGTGCAATGTCTGAAGTGTAATAAAACTAGGTGTGCCTGTATAACACACACAGTGAAAAGTACACCAAACACTTGTAAAAGTACAGCTTATTAAGTTTCCGTAGAGTGAATATGCTAGTGTAACCACCCCAGTCAACAACTCAGCCCACCAGAGGCTTCTTTCTTGCTCCCTCCCTGTATTGTGGCCCTGCGACACACGGTAGCCAATAGTGGTTTTATTTATTTTTTAAATATACGTTCTAATACAGACAGTTGTTTTTGGGTGGTTAGATTTGACATTCTTTTGAATTTTGACAAATCTAAATATGTATACTATATTTAAATAGTCGCATTGAAAATCTTCACCAGAAATTGTGTTTATATATTTTAAAAGATCAGGAAAAACTGTGTGCACTGACAGCTGAGTTGCTAGAATACTGCAGTGCCCAGAAGAGCCAGCCGCCCTACAGACCGCGAGCGGGAGACGTGTGCTGCGCCCGATACACAAGTAAGATTCCTCTAGGGGAACCATCAGAAGGAAAATACTTTTCCGTTCTCTTTTGCAGGGGATTATGTGGCTCATGCTATTGTAGATGCATGTTTCATTTGGTTAGAAAGAGACCTTAGAGACAAGGTCATGGGTTTGATTTGGTTTTTCTGTGCCATAACCACAGGTTATGTTTAAAAGGCAAGGGTATTCGTGGAAATGTACAAATCTGTCAGGACTTTAGACAGAACACTAGTGCTAGGTAACAGTACTCTGTGTGGTGGATCAAAAATGTTACATGTACATGCAGAGGGATGCAGGTCATTTATAGAACTCTACGAATGTACTAAAAAAAAGAATAAAATGCCTCAGGGCGTCAGCCTTATTGGACTGGGGGTACTTTATTCTACTGTTGTTCATGTTAACAGTTTTTTTTGTTGTTGTTAATGTAAGTAACACTTGTAGTGAATTTTGGGGTAGAAATTGGGTAACTGTAAATACTACAGGCTGAATTTTGAGGAACAGACTTGTAGGGTCGAAAGCCAGGAATCGTTTCGTGAGTTCTGGGAGCATGCCGCTCTCCGGTCACCGTAGACAAGTGCGCACGCGCCGGAAGCCTGTGAGTGGGCCAGCATCGTCCCCCGCTTTCAGTCTGTTGCCGGCTAATGTTCCTTTTTAAATTTCGGTTTACAGTTTTAAAATGTATTATGCTTATCACTCCAGTTCAGCAAAATTAAAAAATGTATTATGTTTAGTTCTGCTTTTCTTTTATGTGACAACTGGATCGACGCTTTCCTTCCCAGTAGCAATATGTCATAATTTCGGGCTAGGCTGAGTGTTCCGTATCACTTCATTAGAATTGTAGGAACACCATTTGTAGCCTAGCCATATGGTGTACTCTAATCACGTTTGTCTTTTGCAGCCGTTTTTGTGGCTGCTGGTGTTCTGTATACCTTCACTAATGATCTCCTGTTCTCTGCGTCAGTGTAAGTTCAGCGGCCACTTAACGCACTTTTGTCGTCTCTTATCCTGTGGGAGGCACCTTCAGCCTCCTTACCTGCCCCTCTAGACCGCTCGCCCTCTGGACCCGAGCTGTCATCCTGGAATTTTCCCCTCGCCGTCATGCTGGGGGTTGTTTCAGTACCATCCACCCATCTCGTTAGCTAGGGTCTTCCCTCCCTCGTCTCACCTTGCTTCCCTTACTTTTGATTAACTCTAATATTTGGGTATATCCCGTTCTCCAGAAGCTGAGAACAGGTACATGTGTAAGATGGATTTTCTATTAACGCCTGTGTTTGAAAAAGTATTTATTCTACCCTAAGAGTTAGTGGATAGCTTGCTTGGAATAGTTAATGGATAGAATTCTAGGTTGGAAATCATCTTTCCCTTACAATTTTGAAGGCATTGCTTTTATTGTCTTTCAGCTGTTGGTGTTGCTGGTCGAGAGGAAGATGTTGTTCATATTCTTTTTCTTTCTGGACCTTTTAATCTCTTCATCCTTTGTTTTGAATTTTACAGTGTGACTTTAGTAATTAGATGGGCCATTAAGTCTAGAATTTCATGAGCTTCAGTTTTGAGAAAGAAGTTTGCCTGAGTTACCTTTTATTCTTTCATTTTCTGTTCTTTTAGGAACTTGAAGTATTTTAATGTTGGACATGAACTCTTACGCCAAATTTTCTTTTCTGTTTCATCTTTTTAATGTTTTACAAGAGATTTTCTCAATTCTGTCTTCCAGCTTTTATTTCCTTTTTGATACCACATTTTTAGTTTCAATAGCTATTTTGCTTGTTATCTCAAGTGTGGCTTTTTCATACTGTCTTGGTCTTGTTTCAAGATTTGAAGGTCATTTCTCCAAGGACGTTAGTATCATTCCTTTAAATTTCACGGTCTTTTCCCTCCTTCCTTTGTCTCTGTTTCCTTGAGTTCCTATTCATTAACTGGGGACTTACCTTTCATGTGAGGACCTTTCCTCAAATATTTGGTGATCCTTTCTGTCCACTTACTTAACATGGGGTGTTAAGAAGTTCATTGGAAGCTTCCTTGTGCACAGCCAGAGCTTCTTCACTGGTGGCCTTCACTGGAGAGCTATCATATGGTGCAGTTTCAGGGGCCTCCTGATGGTCATATCTTGAAGAGCTTTTGCTTGGGGTGGTGGTCGCCTGCCTGGAGTGCATAGCTTGGCTAAATGTGTCATTGGTCACCTTCCTCCTCTGCTCAGCCACGTGGTCTCCCGTGCAGAGTTGGCTGGGCTCATCCTCTCTGGAGAAGGAGTGGGAGCAGTTGCCTAGAAAGGGAGAGGGCATTCTGAGCTTTACTAAAACATAAGAACATAAAACTGATCATTCTCGTTAGCAGCTTTAAAAGTGAGTGTAAATGTGTTTAACTAAACTAAAGTCTGTTCTGATGCTTGGGGAGTAACTGCTTCCTATACCCATTCCTCATTTTCAGCTCCATCTTTACTCCTTTTGAATGGTGAGCACCAATTACTGAACCTTGGTTGCCTGGACATTTGAGATGCAAACTGGGATGCTTTTTAGCTTGCCTGTGGCCAGCTTTGGTTGAGCTCTGCTCAGTCATTTCCATTCATGCATCTGCTTTCCATCTTCCGATATTCCATTGTCTTGTCTTGTTCTCGATCCTGGTGATTTTATGTCGTCTTCATTTTAATCCTGTAATTGTCTTTTTAGTAGGGTCTGAAAAAAGTAGAGGTGATGCTTATATCTAATCTGGATGTTTTGGCTTGAATTCAGATGTCTTGGAGTGAGTTTCTGAGTGACGTAAATGAACTGTGAATAACCATCTCGAGAGAGGGAGGAGGCCATTGGATGTAGCTTCTTACCCGAGATTCCATTGTGTTTCCAGGTGATGATTTCTGGTACCGTGCTATCGTTCTGGCAGCCTCAGAGACCGAGGTGAAGGTGATCTATGCCGACTATGGAAACATTGAAACTCTGCCTCCTTGCAGAGTCCAGCCCATCTCTGCCAGCCACCTGCAGCTTCCTTTCCAAATTATTAAATGTTCATTTGAAGGTAGGCAATGCAGTCACTTTCCAATTTGGGTGTCTCTGGGTTGTTTTTTTGTTTTTGTTTTTTCCCGTTTGTTTTATAGCTCTAAGTCTAAATCAAATGAGTATTTCAAGTGTAACTGCCCAGATTTCTAAATACCAAGCAGAGTTTACAAAGAAATCTAATCTTTTATTCTCACAAAACTATATTCAGTTGGTCCATCTTTGCTTTTACAGATAGTTTCAGATTGTCAAGGTTCAGAATTGTTTTGCCAGATTGTGAAACTAGTAAGTGTCAGGGCAAGATGATTGGGGTCATCTGGCTGCTCAAAAAGAGGTCTTTCCTCTCTGTTACTGCTCTGTCATTACAGACTGGAGACATTCAGATGACACTGTTTTTGGCTACCTTATTGTACGTTATTATCCGTATATATTCAACTCTTCAGTTGGAATATGTATGAAGTGAACTAAAGTATTAGAGTTTTACTCTTACTCCTGATTTCTTTACCCAAAGGTGCCCACCAATAACAACACACTGATTGCCTCAGAGTCTGCTTTGATTTTGACTCGGAAGGTTGGAAAAATTATTATTGCTTTCTTCTCCCATTTGAATGTATGTCCATGAAGGCAGCCATTTGTCTGTTTTGGCTCTGTAGACCTAGATTAGTGCTTGACACACAGTAGGAATCAATGAATGTTTACTATATAAGTTTGATTTTTTTCTAATGCAACAAACAGCAGTAGTACATCAAAGCCCACTTAAACCTAGCTAAAATCAGTGAGCCTTTCCCTTACTATCCTTAGATCATTTATCTAAACATTGCCTTTTTTAAGGGACTCGAAGATTAACTCTAGCATTTATTTTTTTTCCAGGACTAATGGAATTGAATGGAAGCTGTTCTCACTTAGTAATAGAGCTACTGAAAAGTTTCATGTTGAATCAGAACGTCCTGCTCTCTGTGAAAGGAATCACTGAGAACGTCCACACTGTGTCAGTGGAGAAATGCTCTGAGAACGGGGCTGTCAGGGTGACTGACAAGCTGGTAATGTGCGGTCTGGCCCAAAACGCCATGTCTAGAAAGCAGAATGCTGTAGATAAAGGTATTTGTTCCAAACTCAATCATAAGTGTAACTGCAATTAAGAACAGATGTTGTCATTTTAATTGACCTGATCTTTCCTTCCTCCTGGTGGCCACACACCTGTCATCCTCCGTCTTTATAAATCCAGTGGCAGGACTCTAGTTCCTGCTGCTGCCTCCAAGGAACCTTCTAGATGGAAGCAGGTCTCCCAGTCCAGACTTGCCTTTAGATCAGGCTCAGCGACATTGTCAGTAGAATCGGTACCAGGAACTTCAGAAATGTCAAGCATTCCAAGTTACTTCCAAATTGCTTTTGACCCTGATCAAAATGAGGAAAACTCATATTTTTGAGATTGGATGTTACATCTCGTAAGATAATGATTTGGCAGGCCTGCTCTCAACCAGAGAGAGAGATCGTATGTGTGGTAGGCGGAAGACCTAAAACCTTAGGCATGTGGGCATTAATTTAATAAAATCCGGGACACAGTGATGGATAACATGAAAGCCCAGATGAAAAGTTAATTGATCAGGCCCTTCGTGGTTGGAACCCGTGGCTGAGGGGCCAGTCTGCATGTGTTCCAACTCCAGGATTTTTGTTGTTTATATCATACGTATGTAACCTAATGGCCTTTTCTGTTTGCTTTTAGAAAAGACGAACAGGATGAATCGCTGCTGCTCAGAATTACAGAAACAAGTGCGTTCACTTTCCCTTAAGTGACGTTCTCCTCCTCACATTTTTGAGAAATTAAGTAATTCTAGTTTTTCTTCTTCCGTAGGTTGAAAAACATGAACAGATTCTTCTCTTCCTCTTAGACAATCCAACCAATCAAAATAAATTTATTGAAATGAAAAAACTGTTAAAAAGTTAAGTAAGTAACATTTGATTAGTTTTGCCGCTTCTGTAACCACCAGTAGGACATTTCCAGCCACGTTCTCAGGACAGAGCTAATGGAGTAGAACCCATCTCTTTGTGAGGCCGTGTGTTCTTTTGTGATCTAAGGACCTGCGGTCCAGTTGGAATGCTTTTGCTCTCTTCCTGAGTCTCACTGGGTAATCTTCCTCGGACACCACTAACAAACCTGAATCCCGGGGTTGTTAGGTTGTAGCCACCTCCCCGTGGTGGTGTTTGACTTTTGAGAGTGCTGGTGTTGGTGTGCGGAGGGGCTGGTGAAAATCGTCGTGAGGGGAAGTTAGCCAGAAGTTCTTCGTGTCCAGGCGTGAGACTAACTCTCACGTGAGCACATGGCTGTGACAGCACCGAGCACTTTCTGTGAGGGGCACGTGAGCACATGGCTGTGACAGCACCGAGCACTTTCTATGAGGGGCACGTGAGCACATGACTGTGAGAGCATCGAGCACTTTCCGTGAGGGGCATGTGAGCACTTGGCTGTGACAGCATCGAGCACTTTCTGTGAGGGGGTCTAAGGGGCCGAGAAGGGAAGATGGCTGCACTGATGGTACGTTGCATCTCAAACAAAGCGTGACTTTCTTCTTTTGGCCGCAGTGATTCTAGTGGTTCAAAGACAATATTGGTGAGTTTGAAACACTAGTTCCCCTGCAGTTGTCCCCTGCTAGTCCCCCGTTATGGTCTGGGATCCTTTGTTCTAAGATGGCCATCAGAAATTATTGTACTTTAGGGTCAGTAAATGGCCAGTTAGAACCTCTGATCAAAATGAAGTTGTCTTTATCACGCTGAGTCGACAGAATTCCAGCCGAAAGGAAGGGGCTTTCACTTAGTACGTGCAGCTACATCAGGCCTTTTGCAAGCAGCTCGTGCTGTTCTCTCTGCGGGTCTCTGCGTCATGAGAGCCTCGGGTCAGGACCTGCTGGGTCCACTGTTTGTTTCTGTCCCTGAGAACATACGACTGAGTTCTCAGGTAAATGCCATCACTGCAAGATCATCAGTGTTAATGCTCATGATTTATGGCCTTTGTAAGTTCTGGTTTATTATGCTTTTTTACATTTGCTAATCTATTTGTATTTTTTTATAGTTTACATGTAGTAAGTGCTTTTATTTTTTAAGTATATTTTATTGATTATGCTATTATAGTCATCCCATTCTTTTCTCCCTTTTATCCCCCCTCCATCCTGCACCCTCCTCCCTCCAGCATTACCCTCACCCTTAGTTCACATCCATGGGTCGTACATGTAAGTTCTTTGGCTTCTCCATTTCCTGTACTGTTCTTAACCTCCCCCTGTCTGTTTTGTACCTACCAACTGTGCTTATTCCCTGTACTTTTCCCCCCATTCTCCCCCTTTCCCTCCAAACTGACAACCCTCCATGTGATCTCCATTTCTGTGATTCTGTTCTAGTTCTAGTTGTTTGCTTTATTTTTGTTTTTGTTTTTTAGGTTCAGTTGTTGATAGTTGTGAATTTGTTGTCATTGTACTGTTCATAGTCCTGATCCTCTTTTTCTTAGATAAGTCCCTTTAACATTTCATATAATAAGGGCTCGGTGATGATGAACTCCTTTAACTTGACTTTATCTGGGAAGCTCTTCATCTGCCCTTCCATTCTAAATGATAGCTTTGCTGGATTAGGTCATCTTGGATGTAGGTCATTGCCTTTCATGACTTTGAATACTTCTTTCCAGCCCCTTCTTGCCTGTAAGGATTCTTTGGAGAAATGGAAACTCCTTTGTAGATAACTGCCTTTTCTCTTGTTGCTTTTAAGATTCTTGCCTTATCTTTAATCTCGAGTAATTTAATGATGATGTGTCTTGGTGTGTTTCTGTTTGGATCCAACTTCTTGAGATCCTGAGCGTTCTAGACTTGCATGCCTAGTTTCTTTGCCAGATCGGGGGAGTTTCCTTCGTTATTTATTCAAATAAGTTTTCAATTCCTTGCTCTTCCTCTTCTCCTTCTGGCACCTCTATGATTCACATGTTGGAATGTTTAAAGTTGTCCCAGCTATTCCTCAGACTCTCCTCATTTTTTTTGAATTCTTATTTCTTCATTCTGTTTTGGTTGGATGTTTGTTTCTTTCTGTTGTTCTGAATTGTTGATTTGAGTCCTGGTTTCCTTCCCTTCACTGTTGGTTCCCTGTGTAATTTTATTTCACTTTGTATGCCTATTTCATAGATTAAGGAACATGCAGTGACAGAACTTCTGGAATTTAGTGCTGATGCCAGTCAAGTTAACTTGTATGTGGTTTTACTTTTTATCTGTGTAATAGGCCTCTTTTCATAAAGGTGATGGGCGTGCTCACACACACATCTTCAGATGACACTTGTATTTTCCGTTGTTTCTGAATAGACTGAAGCTTAAAAAAAAACACTTGATTGAAAGCGTAGTAGTTGAACTGGCTTTTCCCCTACTGTGGGAATACGTGCATATTTTGTCTGCATTTGAGTACAGTGTAATAATACTTTATTTTGGGATAGTGCTTATTTTAAAAGAACTTTTACATCTAGTCACATAGTTCACCATCACAATACCCTTGAAAAGAAAGTGTGACTCCATTTATAGGTGAGGACGCTGAGGCTCAGAAAGGTTGAATGGCCGCCCAAAATCACACACACAGACTGGAAAGTAGTTCTTATGACTCAGAGCTGAGTTCTCTCTACTGCTCCCTGCTGCTTACCTGCCTGCTGTGCTGCAGTATCTTTTTAGCACAGTTCTGAAGGGTGTGAAACTAAGGGGTTATATTATTAGAAAAAATTGGGTATGTGGGTACTTAAGCATATTTCCTTTGTTCTAGTGAAAATTTAGTTGACTATTTAGTACTGTAAGTTTTTCTTCCTAGAGAGAGAAAATGTGTTTTGTTTCATCATCTTGGGAGAAATTTGTTTTAATTTGTTAGTAATTATAAAATTGCTCTACTAGGAGCCCTGGCTGGTGTAGCTCAGTGGATTGAGCGCGGGCTGGGAACCAAAGGGTCCCGGTTCGATTCCCAGTTAGGGCACATGCCTGGGTTGCGGGCCAGGTCCCCAGTGAGGGCCATGTGAGAGGCAACCATACATTGCTATTTCTCTCCCTCTCTTTCTCCCTCCCTTCCCCTCTCTCTAAAAATAAATAAATAAAATCTTTAAAAAAAAATTGCTCTAGTAGGAGTGATGTGTTGGTGAGAACATAAAATTCTGTAACCTTTTGCTCAAAAGTGATAACTAAGTACTTCTGCATACCAGTTAATATAAACTAATCGTATATTTGGAGGAGAGTACAGACAGCTGTGTTTTATGTTTGTGAAGGGGAGTACCAGCAGCTGTAATGAACACAATAGCACTGCTATGGTGGCGGCGATTTTTAACTGGCAGCTCTGATTTAGTGTATAATTTCAGTTAAAAGTAAATGATTTGCTTGCATTGACACTTAAGACAGAAATGAAGAACCATGGTAGGTGAGTTTTTATATACGGCATCATGATAGTGGATTTTTCTCTTTCAGAAACAGTCTCTTGGAGATAAACACTTGGGGAGAGGACGCAGTGAAGGCCCAGCTGAGAAGAGAAAGGACAGCGTCGTGTTTTCATTTATTGGGGTCGTTTCTTTGTCCATGTTTCCTTTAATGACCTTTGTGCCCCCACTTTCGTTTGCTTACTACTCTTCCGTTAGGATGGGTAGTTTTATTTTCTTCCTGTAAGTTCTTCCAAATAAATAAGCCTGGCATAAAAGATTCAGAACTAAATTCATGGGAAAACCAGGAAGGGATCTGTAGGGGCTTTCTACTGTATATTTAACTTTTTATTTTGTGAAAGTACTGAAGAAAATAGGACTCCATGTTTTTTGTTTTTTAAGATTTTATTATTTTTAGAGAGAGGGGAAGGGAGGGAGAAAGAGAGGGAGAGAAACAGCAATGTATGGTTGCCTCTCTCATGGCCCTCACTGGGGACCTGGCCTGCAACCCAGGCATGTGCCCTGACTGGGAATCGAACCAGCGACCCTTTGGTTCACAGTCCACACTCAATCCACTGAGCTACACCAGCCAGGGCAGGACTCCATGTTACTAATGGATAAATCTAGTTGATAGATACACGAGCTTTATTATTTTTTGGACTTTTATATATGTTTGTAATATTTCATAATAAAATAGGCCCTGCCCTCCCTGTCATCATCTGCCTCTTGCACGTAATAAATGTTCTTTGGTTTGTTGTTGCTCCGGTCTCTGCTCCTCTTTTCCCGTGCACACTGAAGTTGTCCACCTCTTGCTCTCCGCCGTGACCTGGCTCACTTTTCCTTTGGCCTTTGGGCACAGAGTCTGACCTTGGGCAGAGAGTCTGTCCTTGGGCATGGAGTCTGACCTTGGGCTCTGGACCACTCCAGCTGGGGAAGAAACTTTCCCTGCCCTCGCCATCCGTGCCCTTCCAGATATGTAACTACTTAGATTTTCATTATAGATAGAATTTGCCGTCCAATTTGCCATTTTCTGAAGCACAAATAGTTAACAATTGAAGTTAAAAATCTAAATAAGAGCACAGATTTTTCTTGAAGCACATAGTACTAAATTCTCCTAAACTCACATGTACATAGCTCCAGGCCAGCTGACTGTTCTGCCAGCCCCCACTATGTCTCTGTCTGGGAGTTTTTCCATAATTTTAAGGACCAACCTGTCCTGTGCCAACCTAAGGAGATGTTTTCACCAACTCAAAGAAGAGACTTAAAAGACTTTGTTGTCATTGTGGTTCCTACTGATAACGTGCATCAGCTCATCTGTTAGATTAAATGGAATTTTCCACATGTAAAGAGTTGTTCAAACACTGATGTGCTTCCGTTACAGAAAAGTTTACACTGCTTTGCCCAGTAAAACTCAATTCACAGCCAGATCACTCCTGCTCTCATTGCCAGCATTTCATTCACTTCCCTGATAAGTCCCTCATAAGACCCGGTTCAGTCACAGTTAATAAGTAGACTAGGGCTGAAAACAAATAGCCAAACGAATAGATTATTCCTTGGTAGAGGCCATGTAAGTATGAGACAAATCAGTTTCATTTTGCAGGGGGAGAGAGTCCCGTCATGGATTAAACAGTGAACAGGAGACGATGGGAAAGGCATTTGCCACGCCTTTTCTTTTGGTAGAGTTCTTTTGTTGGGGCAGCTGGAAATGTAAAAGTCTCAACACTGTGCATGGAGGTGATTGATATTCTGCAGTCAAGCTCTCCTGCTACACAATGCATACTCCAGAAAACCAGCAATGTCCTTACCAGCAGGGCTCCACGCTACCGCATTCCGGGGGAGGAATGAAGTCACTGAGAGGCGAGTTCCTGGGAGGCCCAGAGCGACGGACCACTTGTATTCCCGGTGGGCTCGTCACCAGCACAACTGCTGCCTGGATTTGGCAGACTGAGCTCCTGGGGATGAGCCAGAGTGACACCTGGGCTGCTCACCAGTGCAGGTGGTTCTGTAGCCAGCCCGACACCCACATAGTGCTTACTCCTGAAACACAAAGGATCCTCAAGGGTGGTTTTGTTTTGTTTTTCCAGATGAAGGGAATTGGAGGGCAGCCTGTGGCTCCAAACGCGAGTTAAGAAAGAGCGGCAGGATGATTTTGCTGGCTGGCATCAAAGTGAGGTTCAGTTCCAGTGGGACCACTGCCTGTCTGCCAGGGGTGAGAGCCGAGGGAGGCTCACACAGAGAAATTGCACTTCCTCAAGTGCCCTGAATCTTGTCCACGTCACCGGCTGGGCACTGCAATCTGACTTCCCTAGAAAGGTTCTTGATTCTAGGCATTAGCTTTCCAATAACCTCCTAAAATTGGTTTCATCTAAGGCTTTGGCTGCCCAGCCTCATCCCATTTTCCTGTACTTTCTTTTACCTTGAAACCTTGAGGTGATAACTGTTTGATGAGGAGGTGCCCACCTCTTTTTTTAAAAGGTTTTATGTATTTTTGTAGAGAGAGGGGAAGACAGGGAGAAGGAGAAGGAGATAAAACATTGCTAGGTTGCCTTCTGCATGCCCCCAAACAGGGACCTGGCCCACAACCCAGGCATGTGCCCTGACTGGGAATCGAACCAGCGACCCTTTGGTTCGTAGGCCGGCCCTTAACCCACTGTGCCACACCAGCCAGAGCATGTGCACCTTTTGTGGTATGAGACTTCTGGGAAGTGAGACGGACTGTGAGGTTTACTGTAAGCCAGGCAGAAGCCTACTCTGCCTCCTCCAAGGGTGCACCCAGATTCCTCTCAAAATACATTCAACAAGGGCTTATGCTAAAGCATACATATGTGTGAAAACTAAAGATACAAACTTTGGTAGTGTCAACAGTTTGAAGTGGAGCGTTTATGCAGTTTTGGGTGTTGACTGAATGACTAACTTATGTTACCCAAGTCTTTGCCTTATAGACATTCCATGTTTACTTGATTCAGCCAGAAAGCATCACATTTTCCAAAAGCACATCCAGTAAGATCTGGTGCATAGTTACTGTTTAAAGGAGTTGGGGTGTATGCTTTAACCCTTAGACAAACTGGTGCCAAGCCCATACCAAAGGGGCTTCAGCTTTGAGATGGCAGTATTTCTGTTCCTGTGTCTGTGCCCCTTCTGTCCCCCCTCCTGTACCGATGCCCCCAATTTGGCCTCTGGCTTAATTTGCTGCTTTGTGGAGCGCTTTAGAAGCAGGCCCTTTGTTTCCTCTGGGATGGTTTCTTGGCCACCTTCGTTCATTGTTTCCTGTTCTATTATTTCTCAACAAGGGGGTTCTGGAAATCCACAACTTTGGCACCTCTATTTGGCACCCCGTTTGGGCCTTCATCATTTGGGGGACCAGATGCAAACAATTTGAATGGGGCTTCCACAGAGCTGGGGACCATTATACCCAACAACCTTTAACATCATAGGCCAGGAAACTGAGCATTTGAAAATTAAGCATCTTTTCTCTGCCCTGAAGCCAGTAGGAAAGAGAGCTCAATGGGGCACCCCAGGCCCCCTTGTCTCCGAAGCACTGGTCTTTCTACTACATGGTGTTTCCCGCTGCGTGCCGCTGAGCGCTGTCATCGCCATTTACCTCTGCATGGAATTCAGTCACCTACACGCCTTGTGCGTTGACCACTGAGACATGCCGTCCAGAGGAGTTCATGAAGGGTCACCTTGTAAAGGAGCACTTACTGTGCAGAGGGACTAGACACCGGGGCTGCAAAGATGAGTAAGGAACATCCTTGGAAGCAATGGGTTCATAACACAAGCCTTTTGGGGTAAAGGTGCTTCATGGTGACTTTATTTTATAGATTTCCACAAATCCTCACACAAGAGGGGTTACCGTGGATGACAGTCGTAGCTGCCCTTCTTCTCCATAGAAAAAGCCTCCGCTCCTGCTAGTCTCCTCCCACGCACCACTCTCCAGAGCCCACCTTCCCCGCCTCCCCACGGGCACACTGGAGAGAAAGACCTGACCCGCCCCTGGGACACGCGGATGATTCTTTGACATGGAGTTTGAAGCACTGGGTCTCTCCACCAGTATTTAGAGTTTGATCTTTTACTTCTTAACCACGGAATGAAAATTTAATTTGCCACCAATGGAAGATGTCAAGCTGTCAGAAACATCTAGAATTGAAATTTGGCTTCCCTAAGTTAGACCTGATTAGGCAAAGTCGTGAACAGAAATGTTAACAGCCAATCATACCCGGTGGGCTGCGAAATTCCCCCTCCCCCCCCGCCAGGCTCCAGGGCTGCCATGCTTACAGCCCTGCTCCTGCCAAGAGCAGCACAAGCCATCACCAGCATGTGGTTCCTGAACATGGAAACTGTGGCTGATCCGAATGGCGATGGGCAGTATATGTAAATTACAGCAGAATTAAAAGGTTATAAAATACCTTTATAGAGTTTACACATTGAGGTATTGGGGACCAACTGGGTTAATATTAAAATTAAATCCACTTTTTTTTTTTTTTTTTTTGCTTTTTAAATGGGGCTACTAGAACATTCAAAATCACCCAAGTAGCTTGCATTACATTTCTATGGGACAGGACCATCAGAGGCAGAGATCATGCTTGCTTGCCCCTCACTCCCCACCCCACCCCAGCATTTAGCCCAAGGGCAAGTTCCCTTGCACAGGCTGGCCTGTGTTACTTAAGCTGCTCTGGCAATGTGGGAAGGGCTGGAAACCGACTGAGAACCACAGGCAGAAAGGAAACATTTTTTGAAATTCTTTTAAAAGGAAAGGTATAAAAACAAGAAAACCATTATTAGCCTAGCAAGAATAATAGGAAGGGCCTAGGGAAAAGGAAACGGCCATCTTCCTGGAGGGCAATTTCATAACACATATCAAAAGCCTTAAACTGCATGTACCCGACAGACTACGAGTTTCCCTTCTTGCAGTTTGAGTAACTGAGTAAAAAGCACAAATGTCCAGCTGCATGATTACAATGAACAGTTAATGTTTGACAACAGCAGATTAAGTACGTGGGACCAATAGGTGCTAAAAACCAGAAAGGTGCTCAAGGGAGAAGTAGAAAGCTGGTTATGAGACGGTCTGTGTCGGATGAACTTACAGGAATGTGCATTTTTACATAAGTAGACCCTGGAAGAAGATACGCCATACTATTAACTGATTATCGCTGGGTGGTGGCATAGGTGTGGTTTTTCAACTTGCTTACTGGTATTCTTTTTTTTTTTTTTTTTTTGGTAATGAGCACACATTATGCAATGCCACTTTTTTGATGAGTAAGAAACTATGGATTACTCAATGACAGCCGCCGTTTATGGAGTGCTCACTGTGCCAGGCATTGTGCGATTTGGCATTATTGCATTTGAATGGTAAAAGTCGGGTACCGCCTAGGCTTCAACAGGGATATTGGCTAAAAGGCCCGCTAATTACCGCGCAGTTCCAATGATAGGACAGCCAGGTACACAAATGGCAATCTCCATGACAAACAGAAACGGTGCCAAAGTCAACATTCTCGCCTGAGTCTGAGCAATAAATCCTGCGGAGTCGACAGCGCCTAGCACAGCTCTTGCTGCTGCTCCGCTTAGAGCCTGGGACCCCGCACAGGAGTAAGTACCTTCGTTTATTTACCATCCTCGGCCAACTCCTTGTTAAAACACAGGAGGCAATGCAGGCGGGGTTCCCAGAAGCGCCTGTTGTACCTTCCGTGCCGTGTTCTTCGCCTTCCTTAGCTAAGAAATACAGGTGTTCCATGTGGCTGCCACCCCGGGTGCCCCTCCGCGGGCCAGCAGCGCCCCCTGGCCCAAGCCGTGCGCGCCCGGGCCAGCAGAGCTGCCCCGGCGTCCGGGTCCCGCCGTGCGCTTCTCGCCGTGTTCCTCCCGGGGAGTCAGAGCCCAGAGCTGTCTGCCTGCCGCAGGAGCCCTAGCGCCCCGATCCTGGGAGCGTGCTCGGAAGGGCCGCGGGTTACTTATACGCGCACCAGGGGGACGAGCGGGTTCAGCCTCCAATCGCCCCTACCCCAAACGCGGAGACCGTGCGGCTCCGCGTGGACGCAGCGACATTACGGGCTTTGTTCGGCATTGTCTGCGCTCACCTGAGCGCGGCCGTGAGGCCCGAGCGCCTCTCCGGGCAGACGGCGTCCTGGGGAAGAACGCACCTGGCGTACGCCTCCTCCGGGCTCCCGGGCTGCTTTGGGGAGAACTGGCCGCGCTCTTGGGAGGGGGAGCGCAGAGGGTCCCTCAGCGGCCCCTCCCTTGAGTCCCTGGTACTGGAGCGTCGGGCTGAGGGGCAAGAACCGCAGGTAAGGGGACAGGGGCTCGGTGGTTGCAGGTGGAGGAGGGAACTTACATATTAAACCTGAGCTGCGTGGCACAGTCACAGAAGGAGCTTGTCTTCTGAATCGAGGCTTGGGGACAGGCCCAAGCCACGCGACCCCCTCCCCCATTATGGAGCATCTGCAGGTGTTACGGTTACTCCAGTGCAGTTTTTGCCAGGCAGCCCAGTGCCCCCTCCCCGGATTGGAAGTCTCTGCAAGCAGAGCCCAAGATGGGCCTGCTGCCCTAGAGACTTGCCCTTGGGCGATGGGAAGTCCAGGGGTCTTGAACTCCATGGTGATTTCGCAAGCTGGGGACAACCCCACCACCGTCACCACCTGACCCAACCCTACTTTCCGCTGCTTTCCAGCCCAGGGCCTGGCCCTTGATCACCTGCTAGGACAGAGGTAAATGGGAGTGTCTCCAAGTTGCACTTTTTTAAACTTGCCCAGAGGTCTCTATTTAAAAACACGGTGGGCACCCAGGCAGAATCAAAGGGGAGAGGGCACCTGGCTGCCCTTTCGTTGTGGAATCAACAGCTGTCCGGCTAAGAGGGGCCTTTCAATGGGGATACCATGCAGTATGTTTGGTGTCTTGGAAATGAATAACTGGAAGCTTACAATTTTAAAATTATAAAGCCATTTAGTTAAAAAACAAACTAGAACCCTGGACCCCCTGAATGTTTTATAAATTGAAGTCTAAACATTCAAGATCTGTTTGGCTTC
>PVJI01005321.1:0-97997 GCA_004026765.1 Micronycteris hirsuta | reverse complement strand
GAGCTCCGCCAGCCATGGCCAAAACTAAATGTACTTTTACCATACAATCCAGTAATCACACTCCTTGGCATTTACCCAAAGGAGTTGAAGACATGTTTACACAAAAAGCTGCACATGGGTGTTTATAGCAGCTTTATTTGTAATTGCCAAAAGTTAGAAGCAACCAAGATGTCCTTCAGTAGGTGAATGGATAAATAAACGGGTACATCCGGATATGAAATATTATTCAGTCCTAAAGAGAAATGAGCTGCGAAACCATGAAAAGACATGGAGAGACCTTAAGCGTATATTACTAAGTGAAGGAAGCCAATATGAAAAGGCTACAGCCTCATGGCAGGCTGAAAAAGGCAAAATACGGAGACAGTAAAAAGACCAGTGATTACCAGTGGTTGGGAGGGACGAAGGGATAAATAGGTGGAGCACAGAGGATTTTTAGGGCAGTGAAACTATTCTGTGTGACACTGTAATGGTAGATACATGTCATTATATGTTTGTCAAAACCCTTAGAATGTACAGCACCAGGAGTTAACCCTCATGTAAACTATGGACTTTGGGTGATAATGATATGTGAAAGCAGGTTCATTGATTGTAACAAACATTCCACTCTGGTGCAGGATGCTGATATTGGGGTAGGCTGTGCATTTTTGGAAGTAGGGAGTAAAGGGAACTCTGCATTTCAGCATTTTCCAGTTAATTTTGCTGTGAACCTAAAACTGCTCTGAAAAGCAGTCTATTAGAGAGAGAGAGAGAGAACCAGATTATTAAGTCAGAAAAACAGTAGGATTCCAGAGGTAAAGACCTTGAAACAAAGGTAGGGCCTTGCCACTGGGGAAACCTCCCTTGTGCTGCCCTCCAAAGCAAGAGCCAAGAAAATAGCTTCTCCAGATTTCAATTTTGCAGGTGTCCTGAGGAAGGACAGGGCTGGAGAACCCTGCATACGTAGGGGCCAGCTCAGACTGAGGGCAGTTTTTAAAAGTATTTGCAATGGAACAACTATCTCCTAGCTCTGACAAACTCCAGTAAATATGCCCAAGCCTCTTCTTATTCAACACAGTGATTTACAAGACAACCCAGCTTCCAGATTAAACCCTTAAGTAGGTCTTCTCACAGTACCTTAGACTGCTGAAATAGGAAATGAGACAGATAAAATAATATAGAAATTGGGGCTGCTCAAAGATTGCAACAATTATGTGGGCTGTGCATTTTCAGGAAGATTCTATAAATCCAGACTCTATTTCCTACCTTAAGGGTATATAATCAACCAATTTGGAAACCACATCTTTCATGAATGTCCTTTGATTGCCCTTTGGAAGAAAGCTTGTTTGCAGCAGTACATTACAACATGCAAAGCTTTAATGGATCTTTAAAAACCGGTCCCCTCCTAAGTCCTTGAACTTTGTAAACTAAAGTAAAACTCTGGATCTTAATTTTTTTTTTTAAAGAAACTGTTTTCTGGCCCATTGGTGTCAGAAGACCCTTCATTATATAGTTTGGGGATCTCTCAAATTCAGGAGAAATTTAAAGGTCTAAAGAAAATTTGTAAACACATCTTTTTAAGGTGTCTTTTTCTGGTGGTACTCTTCTGTGAACCTTTTCCAACATCTGGTTCCAATCAAACACCGAGAAATAGAAACTCAGTTTTGGAGGGCAATGAACAGAGATATTCAGAACTCTTTACAAACAAACACTAGTTCAATGTCTAATTCATCTATTTAAATATCAAATATAATCCCATTAAAATCAATTCAAGAAATGTTATACTTAGAAAAATATCAAATTGTAAAAAGATGAGAAAGAACATTAATTCTGACCTTTGCAGGGACAGAAGGGTTTGCCATAGGAAAAGCACAATATTGTCCTTAATAAAGAATTAACTCAAGCCCTGGCTGGTGTGACTCAGTGCACTGAGTGCTGACCTGCGAATCAAAGGGTCACTGGTTCGATTCCCAGTCAGGGCACATGCCTGGGTTGTGGGCTAGGTCCCCAGTTGGGGGAGCACAAAAGGCAGCCACACATTGATGTTTCTCTCCTTCTCTTTCTCCCTCCTTTCCCCTCTCTCTGAAAGTAAATAAATAAAATCTTTTAAAAAATAATAATTAATTCAAGTATATCTTCCCACTCCAAGCAGAAACATTTACTCAGCAAAGGTAAATGCATAAATCTTTCAGGATCTCATCTCAAACTAAGTAGAAACCTCCAAGTTTCCAGGAGCACAGATTAAGAGACAGTGACCTGGAACCCCGTTCAGCCAGAAGGGGAAAAGTAGAAACAAGTAGGAGAAACCATGTCTGATAGCCAAGTTAATTTCAGAAAGAATAATTAAAGGAATATAGTCCCTCAAGTCAGAGATGCCTGTGAAGAATTGCAAATTTGAATCACAGAGGTGTGCTTCCTATTAAAGTCATTGGACCACTAGTCCTTCAGGAAACTGGAAAAATAATTTGTTTAATACAGATGTGAGCATATATATAACAATCCTGCAACAATTTAATTATATATTGACTTGGAATTATGAGATTGTTTTCTGTGGAGGATTAATTCAGAGTCCTGTCTTTGGAACTGAGGCTCTGTCCATAATACACCTTAACCCTAAACAACTTCCAAAAATCAGTGCTTTATTTAAATTAAGTTTTACTTGGGAGAAAAATGAAATACTATTTATCACTCAAAACTGTAAAAAAGTATAAAAAGTACTTTATTAATGTAACTTCATTAATGTATCACATTGTACATTGTCTTCCAGAGTTGTAAAAAAAAAAAAAAAAGAAAGAAAGAAAAGAAAAAGAAAGAAAGGAAAAGAAGAAAGAAGAAAAAGAATGTAACCTTTATAAATATACTTTGGAGGAGAAAGTCTGCATTCTGCACTAAGTTTTCAGGATGAAATAGTTTTAAATTGCTCCCAGTTCCATCAAAGAATGTTCTTAAATAAACATCTTTCTTTAAAAATCCAATCATACATTTAGATTCATTTAAATATCCCCAAAATAGCAAGAAAAAAAAAAGAGTTTGTTACTTGAGGGCACACCATCATTCTGAGTTGAGTCAAGGTTACTGAAATATGATCAACCTTATATAAAAATCTGTCATGGTTGCTTCTATAGAAGGACATTTAATAAATAGAAAAATAAGGTCACTATTTCCCAAAAAAATCTTTAAATTCAGCCTTGGCTGGTGTAGCTCAGTGGATTGAGCGCGGGCTGGGAGCCAGAGGGTCCCGGTTCGATTCCCAGTCGGGGCACATGCCTGGGTTGCGGGCCGGGTCCCCGTGAGGGCCATGTGAGAGGCAACCATACATTGCTGTTTCTCTCCCTCTCTATCTCCCTCCCTTCCCCTCTCTCTAAAAATAAATAAAAATAAAATCTTTAAAAAAAAAAAATCTTTAAATTCAGATGAAGGCAAAGAAGACATAAAAGAATTATTTGAGTATTTCTAGCTCCTTCTCACTCTAATCTGAGGTTTGGATACATCTTTGGGTAAGATTGTGAAACCAATCCCACTCACCTTTCAACACACATGTTCAACAACAGATATACTCCAAAAAGGAAATAGCAAGAGCTGAAAGAAAAACTAACTATATATTAAATACTTGCTCCATAACCAAAATGTTACCTTTATTAATGTATTCACAAGTTCAATGTTGTGTTAAATTTTCCTATAATCTTCATTTCCAAAACAAACCATGCCAATACTAAATGAGACAGTATGATCTCAAAACAATGAACACAACATTGAACACGACGTTGAAGAAGACTTGAATAGTTCTCCAACATCATTAGCCATAAGAAAATACAGAACAAAACCACAGGGAGATACTGCATCACACCCTCTAGAATGGCTATTTTGTCTTCAAAAAATGAAAATAACAAATATTGGTGAAGGTATGGAAAAATTGAAACCCTGGTGCTTTGCTGGTCGTAATGTAAAATGGTGCAATGCTGTGAAAAACAGTTCGGCATTCGTTACAATGTCAAGCAGAATTACCATATGACCCAGTAATTCCATTCCTATATGGAATATGTCCAAGAGAATTGAAAAAAAAAAAAGAAAGCCAAACAGATACTTCTATACTAATGTTCATAGCAGCATTATTCACAATATTGAAAAGGCAAAAACAATCCAAATTTCCATCAACTGATGAATGGATAGCCAAACATGGTATATACCGTATTTTTCAGCTCATAAGACACACCTAGCCCGGCTGGTGTAGCTCAGTGGATTGAGCGCGGGCTGGGAACCAGAGGGTCCCGGTTTGATTCCCAGTCGGGGCACATGCCTGGGTTGCAGGCCAGGTCCCCAGTGAGGGCCATGTGAGAGGCAACCATACATTGCTCTTTCTCTCTCCCTTCTCCTCTCTCTGAAAATAAATAAATAAAATCTTTAAAAAAATAAAATAAAATAAAATAAATTAAAAAAAATAAAAAAAAAGACACACCTAGGTTTTAGAGGAGGAAAATAGGAAAAAAATTTTTGAAGCAAAAAATGTGGTAAAATATTTAATAACATAAATAACATAATATTTCACCAATGTAAATGTAAATAGCCAGGTAAGCTACATTCGGACTATGAGATGCACCCCCATTTTCCTCCCAAATTTTTTTGGGGGGTGCATCTTATAGTCTGAAAATACAGTACATACAGTGGAATATTATTCAACCATAAAAAGGAATGAAGTTCTGACATATGCAACAGCATGTTGGATGAAACTTGATATTATGCAAATGAAATGACAGCCACAAAAGGACAAATACTGTATGATTCCGCTTATATGAGGTGCCTAGAATAGACAGGTTCATAGTACCTAGAGGTTACCAGGGGTTGAGGGTAGGGGAAATGGGGAATTATTGTTTATTGGGTACAGAGTTTCTGTTTGGGAAAGTAAAAAAATTATGGAAGTGGATAGTGATGATAGTTGCACAACATCGTGAATGTACTAAACGCCAATGAGCTGTACACTTGAAAATGATTAAAGTGGTAAATCTTATGTATATCTTAGAATAAAAAATACATAAAAAGATTCATAGTTTTTCAAATTGTTCTGGGTATTATGAGAGTGAGAGACAGGCAGAGAAAACATTAAGTTCTCAATGAAACAAGGGGAAATGAGCTCCATCTCAGCAACTTGAAGGGTGAGGTAGGAAAAGCCACCAGGTCCACTTTATAAAATCAAAACCGAGATCTGAAATAACTATCAGGACAATATGGGCCAACAACACTTTTCCCCCTACCCCATTTCTAATTTGTGCCTGAGTTAAAAGAACCTCTTCCACTTAACGGCGTGCTTAATCCACAACCTTGATGTATGGGGACAATGTTCCAACCAACTGAGCTACCCGGCCAAATGGAAACACCCTAAAAGGTGCTTATTGTGTTTACCTTTATCGTCTTCAATATTTCAACTCACAATTTTTTTCAGCATTATCTGGGGACAAAACCTTGCATTTTCCTGAAATATCACTTTCCCAAATGGGACTGCCAATGTAAATGGCTTGTTCTGTGCAGATCAAAGTGAACTTTGTTCAAGAGTTACATTAACACCCAAATGCCTCCACCCCCTCTGCAGCCTGGGACCCAGGGCAGAGGTCCCTCGGAAGGCGGTTTCCCAACAACACCCGCCTCTACAAACGGGCATAGGTCTATTATTCTCCGGGAGGTCCCAAAGGATTCTAGGAGTTGGGAGCGCCCAAGGGGCAAAAATAAAATGTTGGCACAAGGTGGGCAGCAGATAGGTTTACGACTATAAAGCAGTTGCTGAACGATTTTTCAAAATCTTTCGACCACTTACTTCCCTCACTTGTCTCACCGGGTTAAGACGGCATTCCGGCCCCTCCCACGCTCCGCCCCTTCACTGCCCTATCAGCCAATCTTAGGGCTGGTGCCGGCCGACCGGGCCAATCCTGAACCCGTTTACTCTGAGCGGGAAAGGCTCGAAAGCTGCGAAAGAACGAGGGCGGCTAACGACCCTCCTGGCCTTGTCTCTGGGGGGTGGAGGGCAGCAGGCTCCGGAGGCGGTTGTCCATTGGCTGGGGAGCGGGCCAATGAGGGGGTGTGGGGCGGGGGGCGGGTCTCGCAGGAGGGGGCTGGCCACGGCTGGCTGGTGCCGGGTCGCGAGCCGGGGCTGGCTAAGTAACGGCCTCTCCCCCGACCCTCCTTCCCGCTCCGACCCCCCACCCACAGACCCGCTCTAGGCAGCGCCGGGGGCGGTGGCGGCGGCAGCAGCGGGTGCGGGCTGAGGGAGCCGGGCCTCGACGCCCCCCTCACCCCCGGGCCCCAGGAGCTGTACCGAGTCCCGGAGGGGCTGGGGGGCCCATGGAGGTGAGAGGCGGACACCCCTGGCGGGTATCCGGTTGAGGTAACCGGTGGGGACGGTCAGGGTTCCGGGTGGCGGCCAGACGTGGAGGATGGCGACGGTGAGGAGCGGCCGAGGGGCGGGCGCGTCCGCAGACGCGGGTCTCTGGAGAGGTGGCTGCGGGGCGGGGGTGGCAGGTGGCTGGTGAGGCGCCCCGACGGGGCGGGCCGGGGCCGCGGGGCGGGAGGGGCTCGCGGCCCGGCTGACGGGACGGGCTGCCGGTGGGGGCGGCGGCCGTGACGCTGCCGCTGTCTTCACGTCGGGGCCGCGGCGGCTCCGGGGCCGAGGCGGGGGCCGGCGGCGCGGGCGGTCCTGTCGGGGCGGGCGCCGGAGGGGGGGCCCGCGGACGGCCGGGGCCGAGGGAATCCCGGGGCGCGAGCGGCCCGAGTCGGTGCCCTCGGCGGGGGGTCGCCTGTAGGCGAGGCGAGCGGCGGGGGGCCGGGTCCGCTTCGCCCTGCGTGATGTGTCTGTCGCGTTTCCTGTCCCCTCCGTGCAGCCCAAGGTGGCGTTCCGTGGAGGTGCGAACCGCTGCCTGAACCTCTGCGCCGACGCCGGCGGCCGGCTAACGGACGTGCTCAACGGCGTGATGCTGCCCGGCCCCGCGTCCTTCTACGACTGCTGCAAGCCGCAGGTGCCGGGCGGGGGCGGGGCCGGGGGGCCGGGACCGGGGCGGGGGCCGCGGCGGCCCGCGCTGCAGACGGGACCGTCCTAACGGCAGTTTACGTGCCGTTTGCAGAGTCCACACTCGGCGTGGAAAACCCGTGAGGGGAGCGTGCGGGGTCCCGGGCACAAGTAACGCCTGCGGGAATGTGGTCGGTAGGGAGACGGTGTGGGTGTGATGAGGTATAGTTTTAATCCGAACATTTCACCTAAAATGCCCCACGGCGCGCTTGACTGCGAGGTGGTTCTGTTACAGAAGGACATGCGTAGGGTTTTGTAATAAAAGAGTTTGTAATGACAAAGGGGCGTTATTTGTGCCGGACCGTGTGTGTGTTTTAACTGATTCTTGTTTTCATCTTGTCTTCAATAATGTTTGAAATGTAAGAAAATCCGTATTTACTTAGTGACCTCAAAATATTTTTTTTCTTTAAACTTGTAAGCCTGTACAAACATACTTTTGAGAGTTTAAAGGTGAAATTATTCTCTGGCTTTAACGATGCCTTACATTACTACCTTTTACCTTTTACCCCGTCTAAAATGTTTAATTTCGTTAGTCATATTAAATTGGTCTTAAGGTAATGTAGGTTATTTTCATTTGAAATTGTTTAAGCAGGACATCAATGTTGACATTGTTATATTTTTGATATAACAATATCCTGAAATAAACTATTTAATCCCCACTACAATAAAAATCTATTAAATCCCCCTCATAAAATATTATGCTCACTGTACTGAGAGTGAGGCTCACACTGAAATTACGGAACTGAGAGCTTGATTTGTGCCCACGTGGAACCCAGGTCTTGTCACTGCCAAGTCCAGCATTCCACCACTCTGATGTTTACATCACTGCTGAAATTTGGATTTATTTTCAGTTGTTTTAAGTGTATCAAGGATATAAGTAGTCCATTTTGCAGTTAATGTAGATCTAATTAATATGCCAACCCCAAGCATTGCATATTTAATGTCTGTAAATGTTTTAACTGAAAGGATCCAGAAATTTAAAGTATAATTATGTTTGAATCCACCACATTGCTTTAATTGCTTATTTTATCCTGGAATATAAAATTTAAAACAATCTTTTAAAAGGGCCTAATTTTACTCAAAACTTATTTAAAAATGTGAAGTAAGGGGAAAATGGGACAACTGTAATAGCATAATCAATAAAATATATTTTTAAAAAATGTGAAGTAAAACCAAAAATATAAAATAAATAATATAAAAAATAGAAATGTGAAGTATACTTGAAAGTATATTCCCAAAATATATTTAGTTTCCAGTACCCTTTACTTTGTTTGATATTACATAATCTGAAAATGCTCCTTTTGTTTAAGCAATTGTTTTAAAAAGATGAACAATTATTTACATTCTTTGGATACTTCACACCTAAAAGAGAGTTAAGGTAGGCCTATAATAAAAACTTCAGAACTAAAAGAATAAAATTATGAAAGGTCCTAAAGATAAAAGTCTTTGTAAGAGTTACTAACATCTGGAAAGGTAGTTTTTAGTGGCACTCTTAGCAAAAATTCTTCTAGGCCTTAGTTCCTCAGCTTCTGAATAGTTGTCATGATGTAAATAAGCTATAAACAAGAAGATTACGTGTAGATTTCAAATAGTTATCCTAACCAGAATTTAAGCAAATGGTTGTGAAATATTTGAGATTCTTGAAGATGGATGATTGAAAGGTACTAATTTTCATAAATTTATTTTAAAAAAGATTTTATTTACTTATTTTCAGAGAAGGGAGGGGAGGGAGAAAGAGAGGGAGAGAAACTTTAATGTGTGGTTGCCTCTCACGTCCCCCACACTGGGATCTGGCCTGCAACCCAGGCCTGTACCCTGACTGGGAATCAAACCAGTGACCCTTTGGTTTGCAGCCCTGCACTCAAACCACTGAGCCACACCAGCCAGGGCTAATTTTCATATTTTATTGGTATAGCATAAACTCAGTATTGTATGTTTAAAGTGTTTTACAATTATGTCTATGAATAAGAACAAAAATTCAGGAATACTTTGATCTAACTATGTCTTCTCTTTTAATGTAAATTTTGATTAACAGAATAAAAGTAATTAGAAATTTTCTTTAGCCAGGATTATATTCTTCTCTATTTTTAAGTATAGTTGTTTGTATGGAAAATAATAAAATAATAATAATACTACAAGACTAAACTGTGTTTAGTGTACTCACAACTGTAAACCTACTTTTGCCTCATGTTGTATAAGAAAACATTTCTACAGTGTTATATCTGGATACTTGTAGTCATTACATCTCAGGTTTTAGTAGAGCCTTATCTGGAGAGTTAAAAATGCTGAACCTATACTTTCAGACTTCTTTAAAGAAGCATTTTCTAGAATAAAACACATCTAAATGTTTAATCTTTTATTTATTAAAATCATTCTACTATTTCAAGTATTTCAAATTATTTTCACTGCTCCTTAATCCATTTTGGAAGGAGACAGGATTTTAAGTCATTAAAATCTTAAAATTCAAACTTTTTACCTTATTTAGTCAAAGTTCATTATAGAAATGTTCACCAGAAAAAGAAAATTAACTGGTATTTTTCTTCTAATTATAGTAATATCTTTTTAAAAAGATTTATTTATTTTTAGAGGAGAAGGGAGGGAGAAGGAGAGGGAGAGAAACACCTATATAACAGAGAAACATTGATCTGACTGGGGACTGAACCTGCAGTCCAGGCATGTGCCCTGACTGGGACTCAAACTGGCGACCTTTCACTTTGCAGAATGATGCCCAACCACCTAAGCCACACCAGTCAGGGCTAATTGCAGTAATATCTTTAAAATTTTTGAAGAGATCATAATATTTTATATATCATCTCATTCTTATATCTCTTGAAAGTAGAAACAAGACTGAAAATTAAAGATATTGTTTTAAAAGGTCCTAGAGGAAGAGTAAGAAAGCCTTCAGTTTGGGTTTTAGTTTTGTCACCTATGAGCTCAGTAACTTGTAGCCTCAGTTTTCTCATTTTTAAAATAGAATACCCAGTCCTGACCCATGTGGCTCAGCTGTTTAGGCATTGTCAGGCAAAGCAAAAGGTCGTAGGTTCGATTCCTGGTTAGGGCACATGCCTGGGTTTCGGGTTTGGTCCCCAGTTGGGGCACTTAGGAGAGGCAGCTGATTGATGTTTCTCTCTCACATTGATTTTTTTTTTTATTTTATTTTTAGAGAGAGGAGAAGGGAGGGAGAAAGAGAGGGAGAGAAACATCCGTGTGTGGTTGCCTCTCACACGCCCCCCACTGGGGACCTGGACCGCAACCCAGGCATGCGCCCCGAGTGGGAATCAAAAAGGCGACCCTTTGGTTCGCAGACTGACGCTAATCCACTGAGCCACCCCAGCAAGGGCTCTCACATTGATTTTTATCTCCCTCTCTTTCTCCCTCCCTTCTCTCTCTGAAAATAAATTTAAAAAAAAATGGAATACCCATGTCACAAGATTAACTAAATACAATAATGTATTGAAATTTGTTTGAAGCTCTACATAAATGTACATTCACTTTTTAAAAAAACAGATTCAGGCATAAAGACTGAGTTTTTTTTTGTTTGTTTTTTTAAGATTTTTTTTTTTTTAAGAGAGAGGGGAAGGAAGGGAGACAGAAAGGGAGAGAAACAGCAATGTATGGTTGCCTCTCACATGGCCGTCACGGGGACCTGGCCTGCAACCCAGGCATGTGCCCTGACTGGGAATCGAACCAGGACCGCTTGGTTCCCAGCCCGCACTCAATCCACTGAGCTACACCAGCCAGGGCTGAAGACTGAGTTTTTTAAATGTTTTATAAAAAATAACATTGCTAGTGTTCACATTATGTTCATCTGTTCAAAAAATTAAAACTGCAATAATAGTAGGTGTTTTATACTAGTTATAAGCAACAAGTACTCCCAGGGGTTAGATTAGATCTGCCAAGTACTTATTTTTGTAAAAAAAAAAAAAGTTATTGGAATACAGCCACATCCATTTGTTTACATATTGTGTATCTATGGTTTCTACAGGGACCCTAACAGTCAGCAAACCCTAGTATTTATTATCTGACCTTTACAAAAAAAATTTGCTAATCCCTAGTGTAAGGTAAGCTTAAATGGCTATCTACATTTGATTTTGTCTCCCAAATGTTATGCATGTTATTTCCTCCAATTTCTTATGACGCCACTAATATTCTGTAATAAATGTAGTTTTGATGTGTCTGATATACGAGCATTTCTTTAAAATTTCAGAGTGAAGACAATGTTGACCTAAGGCAGACCTATACTCCACTTTCTTCATCAACAGAATATGCAAGTTCTGTAGATTCTTCACTTTTCTATGCACCATGGTCTACTTATGGAGATGATGCTAAGCAGCCTTCTAATTCTCAGATTAATGTAAAGAACAGGTAAATTAATAAATTATATTTCTCAAGCTAAATGAAGTGTTAAGTTTGATTACATGGGAACCCAGTTGTATTAGTTTTTTTCCCTTATATCAGCATTTTAATTTAATTGTTTTTAATTTTGTTACGGCATAATTTTATGTTTACCATACTTTTAGGAAACCCTAAACTGGGCATCTGTATATAATTATATGTATATAATTTTTAGCTTATGACTGTTTTTTATTCAGTAGAGACACCTTTAATGAGTAAATCTTAAGTTCCTCTTATGAAAGATATATAAATGAGTTAGAACTTTTAGATTTCTTTCTTCATTCAATTCTAAATTTTCATTAATTTTTTCCTTCAGCAAGTACACAATAAACATGATTTATATGATACTTTTCATTTTTTTCTGTGCAATTCTACAAATAAGGGACTACTCTATGCCAGATTCTCTCCTAGTGGAATTATTAGCATTAACGTGGCAAATATTATCCCGGCCTTTATACATTTACAATACTAATGATGATGACGACCTGCCAGGCATTGCAAGTATAGTGAGGTTGGAAAGAGGAAGTATAAGATATTAGGAAAACCTATTGCAAAGAGAAGCCTAGGGGAGTGACATCTACCTTTATTTTAATTATATATAAGGGAGCATTTGATAGAAGTTGATGCATCTTTAGTTTAAGCAGAAAATAATTATTCTTAAAATTTTATTAATTAAAAAAATTGGCCCTGGCTGGTGTAGCTCAGTGGATTGAGCGTGGGCTGGGAACCAAAGGGTCCCAGTTTGATTCCCAGTCAGGGCACATGCCTGGGTTGCAGGCTAGGTCCCCAGTGAGGGCCATGTGAGAGGCAACCACACATTGCTGTTTCTGTCCCTCTCTGTCTCCCTCCCTTCCCCTCTCTCTAAAAATAAATAAATAAAATCTTTCTAAAGATTTATTTATTTTCAGAGAGAGGGAAAGGGAGGGAGAAAGAGAGGAAGAGAAACATCATGTGTGAGAGAAGTATCAATGGGTTGCCTCTCACATGTTCCCAACTGGGGACCTGGCCCACAACCCAGGCATGCACCCTGACTGGGAATTGAACCAGGAGCCTTTTGGTTTGCAGACCAGTGCTCAATCCACTGAGCCACACAAGTCAGGCACAAGTTTCTTAATATCTCAAATGATCGATCATTCAACAGCTGAATGATTACTAATACTTGCCGATCTTATGTTATGAAGATCAATGAAATGTTTGAGTGTTATGCAAATGTAAGGTATTTTTATTTCTAAAATGTCCTAACACTATTAAAAGTTAAAAACAACATATGAGAAAATAAGAAGTTATAATTTAAAACAACATGTTAGTTCTAGGAACAAATTACCCAAAATCTATAGGAGATAAAAAGGCACAAATTTTCCATCTCTTTATTGTTTTTACATTTTGTATTATTTAGACAGTGTTAGTCACCAGGTAGAATATCAGGTACATGGAAATCTAGTCACCTCTTTGGCGAGGATTCAGAGAGAGCCCCTAGGTCTATTACATTTAAGGGACAACTGTAATATTGCTGGGGTATCTAGGATGATTACATCACATTTTACTTTCTAATCCAACAGTTAGTATAAAGAGACACAAAAATAGAGCAACAGGTTCATATGGTTTTCAGATCACAAATGAAAAATCTGAGCAAATGTTGATGGAAGGATGTAAAATAGGACTGGACTTCCTTTCAGGAGCAGCCACAGTACCAAGCATCATAGGTCAGAGATTTGTATTTTGGTCACCTATAATGAATAGCGTGTGTTTTGGAGAAATAAAAGGTAAGCATACATTGTGAACTAGACATAGGATTTGAAATGAAGGAAAAATGTTTACGTAGCATAGATAGCCAGCTAAAGTGAAAATTATTCTTGAGTTCTTGTTCCCTTTTTATTTGAAATTATGGTGTATGTTCAATCCAAATATTTTGTAGAAAATGTGGTAGCATAAGTCTGGAAATAGAAATCAATATGTTGTATTTCAGTGTGAGTAAAATAACTTACATGTGATATTCATTTATTTTTAGGATTCAGACCGAAAGAAATGACTATGGCAGTGAAACAGACTTATATGGACTTGTATCTAACATTTTGGAAGAACAAGATAAGTCCCAGTCATATTTTGCTGATGGGTTAGTATATCATATAAGCTTCATAGTATACAGTAAGCTTTTAAATTCACATACAGAATGGGGCAAAAGTAGGTTTTTAGTTGTAAGTACACGAAGCAGTTTATTCTTGTGTTATTATTTATTATTGTATTATTTTCCATACAAACAACTGTAAACCTACTTTTGCCCCACCCTGTATACTAGGTTATCCTATTTATTAACTTTTAATTTTACTTAATAAAGGATCATCTGACAGTAGACATCTTAATTTAAATACTTGTTTTTAGGAGCCTAGGTTTTGTTGAGGTCCTTGCATATAGTTAAGTTTCACTCTAAGGTTTAATTTATTAAAAAAAAAGGTTTTATTTATTTATTTTTAGAGAGTGAGGAAGGGACGGAGAAAGAAAGGGAGAGAAACATCAGTGTGTGGCTGCCTCTTGCATGCCCCTCACCAGGGACCTGACCTACAACCCATGCATGTGCCCTGACTGGGAATCGAGCCAGGGAACCCCTAGGTTCGCAGGCCTGTGCTCAATCCACTGAGCCACACCAGGCAGACTCTAAGGTTTAATTTGCTATTATGAACTTTCATTTGAAAAATTATTCTTTCATAATTTAGAGCTATTTCCCTTGAGTTCCTTAGCTAAAATTTGGCTTAAACAATATAAATTCCAAGGAGAATTTATACATATATCCCAAAGAATAAAACTGTAACTTCTGCTGTGCAGAAATCCATATGAATTTTATTCATTTGGTAAAAAAAATTAAATATACATTAGTTGTTCTTTTTGGGTGTGAAAGCCATATTACCCAAATGTTCTACTTTATAAATAGGGGAGTATGCAGCACACATGTAACCAATGAAAAATATTTTAATTTCATTAACAGTTTCAGCAAGACATCTTTTTCATTGAAAAAATTGTGGTCAACAACACTTGTATTATGTAATAACTAATAAAAGGAAAAACTGACTTTGTTTTCTGCTTACTATAGATAAAATATTTATGTAAGCCTATGCAGTCATCAGCCTCAGACCTTATTATTTAATGCCTCTTGGGAAAGTATAGTGAAGATATCTTAAGATTAAAATACATATTTTTACAGCATATAGCACATTTCAAGCAAAGAGAATTATTTGAATGTACTGGTAGCTTATAAGGCAAAGTTGGAAAGGATTAGAGAATGGTGAGGTGGGGCAAGATAAATGTTTTTGAAAACTTTTCCTCGCATTTCCACTGAGAACATAAAGTCTTAAAACCTAAATTGTAATTAAATATATTTATTTGTTCTAGGAACTGCTCCTCTAATTTAAAGTCAGTTTGGCCAATGAACACAAGATTTGCAGATCACCATGACCTGTTAACAGAAACCAAGAGGCCAGTAGATACAGCCATCTCTCAGCAAGCTTTGTATAGTGGTGAATCTGTGTCAGCAGTGGAAAAGCAATACCTGCATAACAGTAATTTCACGCCACAACAAAAAATAGATGAACTTTATCATGGATTTACTGGTTTAGACCTTGAAGACCAATGGATGTACTCCTCTCGAAGTGATCATTCTAACTGTTACAATGTTCAGACAAATGATACAGCTAAAACAACATTCCAAGAATATCCATTTATCAAAAACTGCTTTACAACACAAGCTGGCCTGTCTGACATCATGAAAGAATCGGGACTTGATACTTACCCTTATGGAAGAGAGAAAATGTGTGTTAAAAGTCTTGAAGCACCATTACAGCAAAAAAGGGCAGAGATATTTCTTTCCCAGTTTAATAGATACAATGAAAATGCAGATTATTGTAGATACCCAGAATATGCTCATCCTAATAAGGCTAAGCTTAATAAGTGTTCAAATTTTAGTGTCCAAGATAGTAAAAAATTAGCCAGTGGCACACCTGAACCACCAACTGTAGAAGCAGATACCTATACAAAGTTATTTCAGGTTAAACCAGCAAATCAGAAAAAAATAGAAGAGAAGATACCTGACCAGCAGAATTTTACATTTCCAAAAACTACACCACACCTGACAGAAAAACAGTTTGTGAAGGAAGCAGCATTCACTGCTGATTTTGGCTTAAAATCAGAATATGGACTAAAACCTCATACAGTTTGTCCAGCTAATAATGATTTTGCTAATGTCACAGAAAAGCAACAGTTCGCTAAAGCTGACCCCTCAAATTCTGAATATTTTAAAACAGTGAATTTATTATCAAACTCAGCAACATCTTCAGGAGGTATGAACTTAAATAGGCCAAATTGGATGAATGTCCACACAAAAAATAACGCTTCTATTCCTTATCGAAATCAAGGTAACTTGATGAAGTTAAGTCATTTAAGTGCAGCTTCAAAAGGTTCTAACCATTCTTCAGATTTCCCCCAACTATCATCCACAAATTTAACTCCAAACGGCAATTTGTTTCAGAAGTATTGCCAAGAGAACCCTTCAGCATTTTCTAGTTTTGATTTCAATTATAATGGTGCAGAAAGAATTCAATCTGTCAGTCACATGGAAGGACTGACAAAGACTGTGGAAGAAAATCTCTTTGAATTTGTTACCGATAAAAAAGTAAAGCAGCCAAATGGATTTTGTGATAACTATTCAGCTCAGCAGTATGGGATCATTGAAAATGTAAACAAACATAATTTTCAAGCTAAGCCCCAGGGTGGACATTATGATCCTGAGGAGGTTCCAAAGCATTTAGATGGCTTATCTCAAAATACATATCAAGATCTGTTGGAGGCACAAAGTCATTTTAATAGCCACAGACAGGGAAGTGGAGACAACAATATTAATAGTCGTGCAAACCGCACACAGGCGTCATGCTTTTCTAATTATATGATGGGAGATTTAAGGCATAATCAGAGTTTTCAACAACTTGGTTCAAATGGGTTTCCCCTAAGATCCACCCACCCATTTGGCCATTCAGTTGTTCCACTGTTGGATTCCTATGATTTGTTTTCTTATGATGACTTAAGCCACTTATACCCGTATTTTAATGATATGATGTATGGTGATAATTCCTTTTCTGGTTTTGTACCAACTTTTGGATTTCAAAGACCAATTAAAACCCGTAGTGGACCAGCCAGTGAACTTCATATTCGTCTAGAAGAGTGCTATGAACAATGGAGAGCATTAGAAAAGGAGAGAAAAAAGGTAACACAAAGCTATCCATTTAAGAGTGACTTAGTTGATCCCCCCTCTGCCTATCCTCATTTTGTTTATCTTAGTGTACTTTGAGTACCTGCCTTATTTCAAAGCTAATTCTTCTCTAATGGGCAGTATTTGTTAAATCTATGACATTAGAGAATTAATTAGGTGACTTAAGACTAAAAACATGTTACTTAACGTAAAGTTTATTTTGCCAGTGAAGAAGACTTTTTCCTTAACAGGTTAAAAATTAATTTCTTTGACTTTTTAAAGTAGTAAACTGTGGAGTGTTCAGGTATTTTATTTGCATTAAGTATGACAGAAAAATACTATGGTTTGTACTTGCTGCCTTTTGATACCAAAACAATTATTATTTAAAGGAGTAATCTTCAATTTATTGCTTAGGCCTAAGAGAAATACAACAATTGAATCATATTTGGAAAAATATGATTATATAATTATATTTTTTGCAGACTGAATTGGCCCTTGCCAAAAATTACCCAGGAAAAAAAGTATCCAGTACTAACAATACTCCAATTCCAAGGCTGACTTCCAACCCATCTAGAGTCGATCGCTTAATTGTGGATGAACTTCGAGAACAAGCCAGAGTAAGCTGTAAAAACTTCCAATAGTGGACTTTTAAATTGCTCAGTAGATTCTGTTCTTATCTTCACCTGAGGACATTATTATTTTTTTTCATTGCTTTTAGAGAGGGAGGAACGGAGAGAAGGAGGGAGGGAGAGAGAGAGAAAAAACATTCGGCAACACCCTGACCAGGGACTGAAGCCGCAACCTTCAGTTTACTGAACGACGTTCCAACCAACTGAGCCATGCTGGCCAGTGCTAAATTTTTAAAACACTTCAGCAAGTTAGAATTCTAAAGGATTTTTTAAAGTGGCATTTATGTGTAACTCTCTGAAGTGTATTCTTTTCTGTGTTTGGTCCTGGAGCTATGATTAATATTTAGGAAAGGGAAAATGGCCCCATTCAATTATTTAAAATATAGGTTTAGTAATTTAAATGGTTCCTGTTCAAACCCAAATTGGCATTGGAGCTAATCCTCAACAGAATAAATTTTTTTCAAAGCAAAAACCATTTTGAATATTATTTATAGGGAAAGTCCCATTTCTTAGTCACAGACTTTGTTTTCTAGCTTGATGAGCAAGTTGTACGTGAATTATACAGGATGGTAAATTAATAGGGAATTACCATATTTCATTTTCTTAACACTGCACTGTTAAGTTATTCAACAAAAAAGTATATACAGCAGTATATTAAAATTGATTAACTGAAGTATGTAGGTAAGCATAATTTTATAAAATAGCTTTGTTTTGGAAAAGTAGTATATCACGTCAAATAAAATGTTGTACCAGATCTCTGGCTGGTATGGCTCAGTGGTTGAGTACCGGCTTGCAAATCCAGGGGTCTCTGGTTCAATTCCCATTCTGGGGTGCATGCCTGGGCTGCAGGCCGGGTCCCCAGTGGGAGACGACCACACATTAAAAAAAATGTACAGAATACTGATATTAAGTCCTTTTGTAATTTAATAAATAATTATTCCTATTATCTTTTGTAATTTCAGGATTTTCTAATCAACTTGAATAGAGTAGGGTAAATTTTTTTCTTTTTTGAACTTCCTCTCTTAGAAAGTTAGTTTTCCAAGTAAAATTTGATGAGGATTCCTGAGAAAAAGCATGCAGTGAAATAGGTTCCTTCTATGATTGAATAAATGCCATTTCAGAAATTAGAAAAATCAACAGAGTCTATTTTATTGAGTATCATCAGTTCTGTACTTCTACCATGTTGTCTTTAAAATACAGATATGAACTATTTCAGTGGGAAAGATTTATTTTACCTAGCTTTCAGCCTTGGTCAGTTGAGATTCTTTTTATCAAATTTGTAAGTTTGTACAATGAAATTTATCAATGGTATAGTCAGATACTGACATGGATTACAGCCAGATGTTAATAAAAACTTCAGTTTTTTATTATGTTTTCTTAAAACCATTCCAAGTTAAAATTCCTTTTTCTCAGTTATATACTTCTCAGCAATAAATCAAAGGATAGCAAACTGTGGGTATTAAGAAATACACTTTACCAGCTTTGCAATGTGTCACATTAAATTAGAAGGTTATTTTTATAGCTATTATAATAATTTCATTTTATCTATAGCAACATTAGAGCAATAATACACAGAGGGCAAAAATATTTTCACATGTACTATTTTCTAGTTTGCTAGTTTTATAGAATTCTGAAAAGTGCTCTTTTAAAAAGTCTATTAAGCCCTGGCTGGTGTGGCTTAGTGGATTGAGCACTGGTTTGCGAAGTGAAAGGCTGCCAGTTCAATCTCCAGTCAGGACACATGTCTGGGTTGGAGGGCTTGTAAGAGTCAACTGATTGATGTATTTCTCACATATTGATCTTTTTCTCCCTCCCTTCCCCTCTCTCTAAAAGTAAATAAAATCTTTTTTAAAAAGTTTATTAAAAACCACCAGTGCAGCCGTGGCCCAATGACTGAGTTTGTTGGAGTGTCATCCCACACACCAAAAGATTAACGGTTAGATCCTGGTTAGGGCACATACCTAGGCTGCAGGTTCCATCTGTAGTTGGGGTGCATGTGGGAGGCAACTGATCACAACAACTTTCTCAAATCAATAAGCATATCCTCGGTTGTTTCTCACTCACATCCATGTTTCTCTCTCGCTCCTTCTCTCTCCCTTAAGTAAACAATTTATTTAAAAATATATATTTATTCTGCCCTGGCTGGTGTAGCTCAGTGGATTGACCACAGGCTGGGAACCAGAGGGTCCCGGTTCTATTCCCCATCAGGGCACATGCCTGGGTTGCAGGCCGGGTCCCCAGTGAGGGCCATGTGAGAGGCAACCATACATTGCTGTTTCTCTCCCTCTCTGTCTCCCTCCCTTCCCCTCTCTCTAAAATAAATAAATAAAATCTTAAAAAAAAATAAAAATATATATTTATTCTTACATGTTTAAACTTCAGTCACGTCCAAAGTATTCTCCATTTGATGCAATACACCTATCAACATTTTTTCCACTGCTCCAACCAGTTTTTGAACTTGTCGATTTTGATGACTTTTAGTGCTTCTGCCACTTTTTGTTCCACCTCTTCCACACTGGCAAAACGTTTCCTTTTGAGATTGCATGAATAGGGAGGGTGGGGCATGGGGGTCATGCCATTTTTTGGTCAAAAACTGCTGAGCACTCAGCGCAGTGTGGGCAGGTGCACTGGTAAATCACCCATCATCAAATGGGCAAACACATTGAAAGTCTTCAAAAAAATTCTCTGAAACTGAATGCAGCCTCTCACAATTCCAGCTGGTACACTGATACAGTGGGGTTCCTAGAGCACTAACCTAGCCAGGAGAGCCTGTACTACAAGGGGCCCGCCCTCCCAAAGATAATTGTTTTTTTCTTTTTGGGACCCGCCCCTCCACCTGACAGCTCAGTTGGTTAGAGCATCATCCCAATATGCCACGGTTGCAGATTCAGTCTGTCAGGGCACCTACAAGAAGCAACCAGTGAATGAATAAATAAGTGAAAACAACAAAATTGATGTTTCTCTATCGCTACTTTCTCTCTCTCTCTCTCAAAAAAAAAAAAAAAAAAAAGGTACAATAGACTTTCTGTCTTTGTTGCCCCCAACATGGTGTCAGGACACATAAGCATTCAATTATTTGACTATTACTGCTTTCTACTTCACTGAAGGTTTGTTTTTACGTAAGTTAATGACAGGCAATGTGGTTACATGCCTTATCAAAATTTAATATCTTTCCCTCAGGTTGTAACTTTACTAGGCAAAATGGAACGGCTTCGAAGCTCTCCCCTTCATGCCAATATCTCTACTGCTCTTGATAGACACTTGGAATCCATTCACATTGTACAGTCACGCAGAAAGGATGAAATTGTGAATGCTTCAAATCGGCAAAAGCAAGGAGTTCCTAGATGCCAAGATGACAGAGGTACAAATATTAATGTGTATTTTTTAAATTTAATTTTTATTTTTAGAGAGGGGAAGAGAAGAAGAGGAATAGAAACATTGATGTAAGAGAAACATCGATTGTCTGCCTTCCATAATGGCTGCCTGCCCTATGCACCCCAACTGGGGACCAAACCTGCAACCCAGGCATGTGCCTTGACCAGGAATTGAACCGGTGGCCCCTTCCTTTGCAGAATGACACCCAACCAAGCCACACGGGTCAGGTCTGCATATCCTGTTCATAAGGCAGTGCGTTAGTTTGAATGTTAATAAAATCAGATTCTAAAGTTAAAAGGTTGGATTTCTAAGATTTACACTTAATCTAAAGAATAAATTGGTAAATAATGTCCACATAATCTACTCCAAAAGTACCTTGCTGTGTTTAATTATAATTCTATCAAAGTCTGTGTTCTACCCAAAGCATAGATCTCAGGTCAGAAATAAAGTGTCAACACTTTTAAATGTTAAGAACTTTGATTAGCTCAGTCAATACCTATCCTTCTTTTATAAAAATGTTTGCTCGTTTAGCAACACAGCACTGGGCTTTAAGATTAAGAGTTAAGGAAATTTTAATGGTATCTAATGTCAATTGGCTCTGATTATTTCCTTTACAGATGTTTTTGCCCTTGCTTCAGCAATTAAAGAGATGTGCGTGGCTACTCGGAAGGCCCGTACTACTCTGTGGTGTGCACTGCAGATGACCTTGCCCAAAACAGCCAATACAGCTGGCCAAACAGATGTGGAAAAAGCTTTACAAGATATAGTCAACTATGAAGATAAAGTCCGTGAAAGCATAAATAGTAGCAATCCCATGAATCAGAGAGGTGATGCAAACAAACATTAAGGAAATGCCAGCAGAAAAAAAAGCTGATAAGTAAATGTATCAAGACATGCTCAACAATTTTAATGAACTTGTCAAACTTGAAAATTCCAATGCATTTTCTTTCAGGTTTAGAGTTAATACCTAATGAAGTCTAACTTCTATTTAAAAATCTATTTAGAATGAATCAGATATAGTTTAAAGTGAACTCAGTTAAAGTTGACTACTCTAGGAGTTGAGTAGTCAAAGATAAGTTTAAGTAAATTAAATATTTCCTAACAGCTAAATATTGCTTAAACCCATTCTGCAGTGCAGGTAAATGCAAATGTGAAATTCTTCTAGAAGATGTTTCCTTTAGGTCTGCTTTAGTAAGTATAATTCCAAATAATGAATCTAAATGACTGTAACCCAATTATGGCTGCAGTCTAGTAACCAAGACAAGTTTTGATTGTGATATAAAAGTGTTTTCCTTACAAAACTGGATAATACCTAGGAAACAAAGGAAAACAAGAATGAACCCAATATTCATGTAAAATTTTAATATTTAAAGTACTACCATATTTATAATTTGAAATCTTAGTGCCTAAGTTTAAGGAGGGAAATGCATCTGATTCTCCTAAATTAGTGATAAAAGTGCCAGTGTAAAAACCATGCAAGTTACTGAATATAAAACCTGTTCAAATCATTTGTGTATATTCTTAAAATTTAATTATACTATCAATTATTAAATACTTCCAATTTTAAAGTATTTAAATTGAATTGAAACAAAACATTTCCTTTATCTGGATCTTTTAGATTTGATGCACAGTAACTAAAATAATGACTATTGTCTTGATACCCTTAGTTTGCTGCCTTTTATGAGGGTATCACGAAGTTTTAAAATGTATTTTTTAAGGTTAATCTTTAGTTTAGTTGGCAATTGGTTAGTGTATATTTTGTGTAGTTGTGTTCATTAGTTTGCTTCTGTGTTTTTTTAAAAAGTGCTCTTGAAAGCTTGGCTTTTTCTGTTTCTCATCACTTAATATCTTTGTATGGAACCCAAGTAATTTATTCATTAATATGAAATGTTGATATTATGTGACTCAGATCTTGGGTTTTTACATTTCTAGCATGAGTTAAACTATGATATAATGTACTTATGAAATTTAATTGAACTATCCTTGACTATAAACACCGATGTTTTAAATGTTGGTGTTTTTCCTAGTTTTAGAAATCCTGGTATTAAAAAAAAGAGTGTAATCACACCACATAAATTTTCTTTAGATGATGTGCGGAAGAAACTGATTGAGAATTCAGGAGTAACTGTGGGGAGAAACATTTTGATCACTGATATGCCTTAGAGCTACCAAATGAATTACATTGAAGGTAGTCAAATAAAATTGATCACCCCACCAGTCACTGCATAGAAAGTGGTTAAGTTTGACATAAGACATGTTGGATGTTACAAAAAACAAATATTGTACTAATTTAGTCTCTCAAAACAAAATAAATTATTTTGTTGAAAATATCTGGTTTTGTTTTTACATTTGTCAGAAACCAATCAAATTTCATTTAACTGATAAAAACTGATGTTTTAAATTTCATTACTATTAACACACAATAATGTTGGTAGATAAGCCAGTGCCATTCAGGTCTCTTTGGATATAAACTTCCTCCTTCAAAAATGAAATTTTGCTGTCTTTATGCTAGTCCAGGCAAGCTAGGGTAAAAATTCTGGGGAAGCTTTTACATGACAGTAGTCAGAAATGAGACACTGTCCATGAACAAAAATGAAACACAAAAGTTCTTTGAAATTTTCTTGTGTCACCCTGTAGATAATTCTCCAATTAGTTGGTCGTCCCTTTCTATGGAATATACTCCAATGGATGGTTCTTATGTATTATACTTCTGAATTACAACCTATGGAAACAATATAAACTTAAAGTCACACAAGACTTACAGTGAAACTGATAAAACTAATGCTCCCATCATCTCCAATCCAAAATAATTTGGCCTACTCAATTTTTAATTAAAAAGCACTTTAGATAAAGGTGGTTGAAAACTACCTTGAATTATGTCAGTGTTCTTACCATTTCAATAATCTGTTACTGTAAATTTTAGGTTGGGAATTAATGTCTGAAATCCCAAATTTGTCTTAAAGTATCGATCATACCATACATGATATGGCTTAAAACTTCCCCTTTGCAATACTGCACATTTTAGATGTAAAGGATTTAGCAGCACCTGAGTTAAGTGAATAACCTGACTCAAAGCCAAATTAGCTGATTCTTTTTTTCTGTTTAAACATTAATTCAAGTGTACATTTAACTAACATACATAATAGAGTCCCAGAAGAAAAAACTGTTAGAGCAGATTAAAACAAGTACCCTTCAGGGGTCCGTGATTATAATCCAACTCTGCTTCAGAGACTCAAATCAAGGTGAGAATAAACCAAAAATCCAAAATAAGGATTTTACTGAATTAAAAGACTGTCACAGGCTATCTGTAGACACTTGCTACAGCCACAGAAAGCTCTAAGACTCCAATGGTACTTCAAAGGACTTCAAAGCCAATTTACTGAATTTCCAAAAAACAAGGTAATCTTTCTGATCTAATACCCAACCTCACAGAAAGGAAAATTGAGGCAGACAATTTATGGATTTCAGGGAGAAGTTCTACTGGTAGAAGAGATTATTAGGGCTAAGCAAACCGATGCATCGAGTAAAATTCAACACATTGCTAACCAACAATGCACACAGAATTCATTTCCATAGGTAGCTGGAAGGAATCAAATCAGAAGACACTGATTTAAATAAAGTTTATTTTTTAAAAAGGTGGTTTTGTTTAAAATTTTGCCAATGCTGCGGTTATAGGAGTGTACAGAGGTAACACATTTTTCCTTAACCATGCTGCTTTTTACCTTCTGCACAAAGGTTAAAACTTTTGTTCATCTCCATGGTATAAAACAGAGGTCAGCCAACTTCTTCAGAGGGCAGGTACTAAATACCTTAGGCTTTACAAGCCACGTAAGGTCTGTCACAATCTTTAACAAGCCGTTAAAAATGTAAAGTCCACTGTTCACTGGTACCATACAAAAACAGACTGGGCCGAATTTGTCTTGCAGGCAGTCATCTGCTGACCCCTGGTATAAAATATCTACTTTGTCTCGTGGGAGAAATGTCTCTCTTCGGGCTGCTTGACAGTCTGCTGCCTGAAGAAGAGAAAGGCCATATTTAAAAATCAAATGTAGCTTGTAACAAAGGTAGAAATGGAGAGTTCCTGCTCACTTTTGACTCCCCCAAGCAAATTTCCCATTCACTCATTCAATTAATTTGTTGAGCACCTACTATGTATACTCTTAAATATCTTTGTTAGCAGAGATTTCCAGTGTTTCTTCCTCAAAAGGTGGTTCCTCTACTTTCTCTAAACCTGTCATTACCAGGATTAAAATCTCTATTAGCAGTCAAGAGGAATCTAACGACATCCTTGCACACAATACCGACACATCCTTCTTAAAATCACAACCTAGATGAGGAAAAGTGTAACTATCTCTACTTAAAAAAGATACCTCCTTTCCTTCCATAGGCTGAACATTTTTTTTAAAAAATTCTCAAATCTAGAATATCCATCAAATAATTCCTTTTTCCTAGTTTGTTGCCATGTAACACAGAGTCTGCATCTAGGCAGGGCTCCTCATTAGCTTTCTATTTGAGTCTTAATACATTTAGGGGTGAACAGCACTTCTGAAGCAGTTTACACTCCCACATTTCATCTCAGGGAAGGAGTGGTCATGAGTCCGTTCCTTCGGAATATTCTGACTGTTCATCCAAGGTGAGGGAAGACTTTTGAAAGTGGCCAAAAGGAGCACAGGACTTCGGCACTAAAATAGAAACGTTGCCCCCATTCCAGATCTTTGGTATAGGTATCAACTTCAACAATCCGATTACCCACACAACAGAGACATGGCACATTTTGTAATTAGAAGTGTTTGTGATTTTCCTTTTAACCATGTAAACGAAAGGGGAAATGCCTGGGGAAACCACTCCGCAATGCTCTCTCGTTTCTCTTAAATACACACGTGCACAACCAGTTCTCCCTCTGATCAGTTCTCAAGGAGGAAGCACAGCGTGGACCGAGGTTATCGCTTCCGTTCCCCTCTCTGTGTCCTTTTCTTTTCCTTCTCCTTGCGCTCCTGCTTGGCTAGTTTGTCCCTCTCCCTCTGCAGCTTGTCCTGCTCCTTCTTCCTTTGGGACTCATCCCGAAGCAAGTCCCGCTCCAATTTTCTGGCATTGAGGACATCTTCCACATTGGTATTTCGGAACAGAACTACAAAGAGTTAAGGGGTCAGGGTTGGGGTGAGTCACACAGGCCCAGCTACTGCTCTCTCTCCATTCTTGCTGTCCATGCTCTACATGCTGAGTCTTTATCTATTCCTAATTTAAAAAAGAAAAAAATCCTTATGTTTATCTCTGGTCTAATGGAAAATCCTAAAACTACCATTACACAAGTTAATGCATAATGGCAGAATAAATCTCAGAATAAAAATCTCATTCATACTTATCTAAATAGCTAATGAAAATAAAGTTTCATTCTAGAGTAAGTACTTATATCATTCAATGGCAGAATACTGTTGGAGTATCTACCCTAGTTTTAGTGAACAGAGTATTCATATAAGTGGCAAAATTTTTAGGTGCTTCGCACTGTTAAAATAAGTTGTTTAACCCTACTGTACCAATTTGTTTTCCTAGACCACCTAAGCTTTAGTGCAACCCTGTTCTAGTAATAGAAAACTCTGAATTTATCAAAGTATAAGTTTAGCCAGTTAGAAAACACCCAACCAAAAACTTTACCCCTCATTTCTTATGACTTTAAAAACGTAACCTGTTCCTACCAAACAAGCTCCTCTCTGCTCTTAAAGCACAACTTTCTTCTGCTTCAGTGCTTCCACGTGTTTTCCTGAGACAAGCCCCTCCCCCAGGTAATCCGCCCTATCTGTCACCTTTGTGAAGGGGGATTTCTAAATCCACTTTTTCTCGGAAGCTTCTCCTAAGTGATTCTGTTGGTAGGGGGTTTCCTCAGCATATACGTTTCAATCTGTCCATACAGAGGCGGGCGAATGTAGGTTTACAGTTGTAATACAAACAATACAATAATTAATAAATAATGATACAAGAATAAACTGTTTTGTAACGCACAACTGTAAACCTACTTTTGCCTACTCCTGTATTTTTAGCTTAACAGTACTTAGTGTTTATGTTCTCTTTCCAACAAACTGTAAGGCCTCTGAGGACAAAGAACAAAACTTCAGCACTATTTCAATTGCTGCCACAGTGCTGGGAACCCAGTGACGCACACAGAGCGCACGGATTTTTATTTTCCCTTAGAAATCCTTCCACTAAGCTAACTGCGTCGCCGTGGATGTTAACACGTCTCCTTGGGGGAAGTTCTGGCTCAGCTGACCACTCAGGGCTGCCCCAGACTTGGGGCTCTTGGTGCTGGCCTGCCAGGAGCTCCTGGAGGGAAAAGGAGCCCACAGCAGTAACAGCAAAATAAAAGCTGATCCCCAAGAGGATTCCAAGGAGAAGCCCCCGGGGACAGACACAGAGAAGGATACGTTTGTCAGAACCAGTGTTCACTGTGGTGGCACCCGAGTCCTCCTTCTCATCTGCTTCAGTGAGCGATGTTAAGGAAAGTGGGACGGAAACCGAAGTCAGCGCATCCAAACCCAACGTGAGAAGACATTCCACACACTGATGGGCGGGAAAGGCACAGTGAACAGAAGGACCCTGTCGTGGATGCGGCAGCACACCCAGGAGAGTTATCTTCAGAAGTCCCGACTTGGGGAAGAGTGTTCAGAGCTTCTGTGAGATCCTTCTCTCTCGGAGGCTAACACGAACCTGGAGGTGGTCTCGGGGGGCTGCCACATTACCTGGAAGCCAGGGGCTGGTGGGATGACCTCGAAAACGGTGGTTCGAAAAGTGTGGATTCCAGGGCACCCTGGGGACTTGTTGGAAATGCACATTCTTGAGCTTCACCCTGGATGTACTAGATCAGAAACTCCGGGAGGCAGAGCCCAGCAATCTGTGTTCTAACAAGTCCCCCAGAGAACTACTGCCTAAAACACTCTTTTCTAGCCCCAAAAATGAGATTTTGCAATTGGAACCACAGCTCTGCCAACCCTGGCACGAAAAATCACAAAGAAAACTCAGAAGAGAAGTCGGTCCGAAAGAGCCTAAAAATTCTTCTCTGAACTCATTAGACAGCTGACATTTCTGGTGTGACGCCCACTTCATTCAAGGGGGCTCAGTAAACTAAGCATTTCCTAAACAAACGTCAAAATCACAAGGAACCAAACCTGCTCCTACCAGCAGCATTTTCTTTTCACCCAGCCCCACTCAAATTCCAGATTTATCCTGGTGTTATTTGGGGGTTCAGTCTCACTTTTAATTATGTGGTCGCTGGAATATTTTTTTTTTAAAGACTCAAACAAAACTGCTCCAAATTTGGGAATCATTCACCCAAACATATCCAGGTTCTAATTCTGGTTTTGCCAGTAATTATATGAATGTTTCTAATCACCCACTCATCTCATAGTGCCTCAATTTCCTTATCAACTGGGAAAGGATATAAAGATGTATTATACGTGACATGATACTGAATTGAAAGGTAAAGAATCACAGCTATATCTTATTTCCTAAAAACACAATATAAATGGTCCATGATTAAGGCATTATTTGTTTCACACTGAAGTTTTCAGGAACATTCGTGATTATTTATTGAAAAATGTGAGTCCAGTGTCAACTATTCCAACTTAATTCCTCGCACCCACAAATGGCCACAGAACACCACCGCTTTCGAGAACACTAAGCTGCAGGGGGGTGACAACTTCCCAAAGCTCACTGTGACCAGAAAACGGCGGGAGCGCCCGGAAACGGAGCTGCGACTCTGAAAAGGATATTCCTCTTCATCGGTCACATCGGCATACTGGGCCAGGAGGGCAGCTTTCCTCTGCTTCTCGTCTTCCGACACCATCCTGGGCTTCACCACAATCTGTGCCTGTTTCTCAATGAGGGTAGCAATGGCCTGTACCTCGTCTGGGAGGTGGTGGAAGGGGAGAGAGGGACGACAAGGTTGTACAGAGAAAAAACAAGCTCACGAAACCAATAGTCCCCCCAGGCAGTGTTTGGAGTAAAGGCCATGGCATCTGCAGGCTCCTTAGAGCCCTGGGGTTCGAAGGAGGTGCCCACGAGAAAGGCAAGGACAGGCCACGCGTGCCAGGCTCTAGGTCTTGTATCTGTCTCCAGTCAGAGCAGCCCTGCTTCTACTCGTTTTATGCACTGAAGTTCCGCTGCTTTCAGAAAAAGAGGTTGAAAAGCACTGCATTAGAACTGCAGAAAAGTAAGCCTCCAAACATGCAGCTTTCTCCCCTCTCCACCCAGAAACCTAAGGACTCCAGAATCCACTTACACTGGTCCCTTTCATGTTGATAATATGCCAAGTGACATTCTTAGATCATTTTTTCAAAGATTTTATTTATTTATTTTTAGAGAGGGGAAGGGAAGGAGAAAGAGAGGGAGAGAAACATCAATATGTGGCTGCCTCTCGCACGCCCCCCATTGAGGACCCGGCCTGCAACCCAGGCATGTGCCCTGACTGGGAATCGAACCAGCGACACTTTGGTTCACAGGCCAGCACTCAATGCACTGAGCCATACCAGGCAGGGCAAAATTCTTAGATTATTTTAAAATAAAACCAACTATTGAATTCCCAGTTCTCAAAGAAGAAGGCAATAGTGTCAAGTAGTGGTTCTCATGCCTGGCTACATATTAGAATCATCTGGGGGGGGTTTGTTTTGTTTTGTTTTCAATTCTCGCCGAGGATGTTTATTGACTTTAAAGAGAGAGGAAAGGAGAGAAAAAGAGAGAGAAAAATATCGATCAGTTGCCTCCTGTATGCACCCTGACTGGGGATCGAACCTGCAACCTTTTATATAGGATGATGCTCCAACCAACCGAGTCACCTGGGCCTCACCAATACCTGGGCCTCAACCTCCAAAGATGTTTATATAATTGGCCCATGAGGTGGCCCAGGCACTAGCATTTTTAAAACGAAATCAAATGATGCTAAAATAGATTCTATTTTAAGTCTCGCTTTAATGAGTTGAGTTTTCTGCATCTAATGGTGAGTATATTCACTTACTTCTCTTTCATTTTAAAGAGTGAAGGGTTTAGCTGACCAAAGCAAAAAACCAATCACAATTTGTGTTATGAAATGAGAGTATTAAGAAGGCAGAAGGTGAGAAAGTACAGTTAACCCTAAACCTGCAATACAAGTCGACAAGGGGCAGTGGAAAGCGGATGAAAAAGAAAAAATCAGAAACCACAATGTAGATAACTGTGGTCAGCTGAAGTGAAAAAGTACAAAAGGAAAAGGGAAACCAACATTCAGTTAATAAGTTAAAGCTGCTGGGTGTTTGCCAGCTTAAATTAGGGAAAATGGACATTCGACAAAGAAAACCAAGACCTCCCTGACGGCGGCACAGTAAAGGTTACTGGAAAAGGCGACGGGGTGAGACATCAGAACCCCAACTCTACCTTCTCTTTTCACTTTGGTGACAACATTCTGAGTTTCTGACCATCGTTCCACAATCTCCTTGCAGATGTTAAGGAGGGAATCTTCTTCCTGGTTGGAAAAGTAGACCAATTACTCAATTTCCTAGAGAACCCTCACCGTGAACAAAGCCCACGCAGAGGGCACAGGTAGTGCTGAGAAGAAACCACAAGGAGGGTTGGGAGCCACAGGACAGAGAGTATGTTTCTCTTCTGAGGCTCCGGACACAGGAATAATCCTGTGTGTGAGTACCAGAATCTACACCTGCTAGGTTAAGGGCACCTACTCCATCCTGCCAAGATCCAGGGGAAAGGATTCCCACCAACTCAGGGCTGTTTTCCTCATTCTTTTGGAGCAAAAACCTGTCGCCTAAGTCAAAAACCCTTCTCCTCTGTCAAATCTTCTTTAGCCAATACACTCAACTCAGTACATTCCCTAAGGTTTATCACTTTCATGCCAAGAGACTGTTAACAGTCTAACTCAAATTCATGCCTGTTTATCAACAGACATAGGGCTCCAAATGACGACACCATGAAGAAAACAGGTCAAGGAGTTGGTTCCAGTGGGGACCTAAGTTACTTCAACTTCTTTTTCCGAGTCTTTAGAAAGTTCCCAGCTGAAAATGAAAACTAACTTACATTTCTGGCCTCCTACTCTCTCCCTCTACATCCTACAATGTCAGGGTCCAAGGGGAAAATTTTGTCCCACTGTGTTGTTTCCACTGAACTTACGAGCTGCATCACAAGCTGTGTTAAGGCTTTCCCAAATATAGGTCAGTCTCACCAGAGGTCTGGGGACAGCTGCACTAGTATTATATTTCAACCATGTGCCCAATAGATAAACTACCCTTTCACCACGTAACTATTAGTAGAAATGAAGGCAGCAAAAAGGATCGGGAAAAGCAGACAATTTGGTGACTTACTACTTAAACACAGATTAAAGTACACATTTCTGAATTCTTGAATCTGACTCGAGGAGGCTAAGTGTTAAGTTTATCTTTCTTCTTAAAAACACTGATCTCTTATTTCTACTCCTACTCGACCCCCCCCCCCCACACACACACGATTACTACATTTCTAAATACTTGTAAAGGAAAAAACACAATATTTGATTCAGTTCTGCCCAGGCATGAAAAGACTTCTAAGGCGAGCTTACCTATTTTGGATTCCTACCTCCAAAACAGGAACCGAGAGGCTTTTGCCATGGGACAGTCCTGGGCACTGCCTCTTAAAGGACACAGATATCCCAGACCACTCGATTCCTCTCTCTGAACACTGCCAACGGATGGGAATGAAATTGGTCGTTTGACCTTTATGATAAAACTCTCATTTAGACATTTCAGCGCCATCCACAGGCATCCGCGAGAGCCTCTTCCCCAAGAATAAGCGAAAGTCATTCCTCTCTATGCAACCTAAAAACCTTTGTGGTTCCCCTTCCCCACCGCCCAGAACTCAGAAGAGTATCCCGCTCCCAGGTGATACCACTAATCCTCTGGGACGCTGAGTAGGGGAACAGGGATACAAAGTATTGACAGGGGCTCGCAAGAGGCTAAAGAAATGAGTTCGGGCTTCTCACCAGGAAAGCAGAGAGAATACCCTGCAGAGCATCCAGCTTCTCTTCTTCCTCCTCCTCCTGCAGAACACCCAGAATGTAGGCACCATAAACAGCTCGGTCCATTCCCAGCGCCTCTAACCGTCCATCTAGCCACGAGCCAAAGCCGCTGCCCTCGCCATTGCCTTCGCTGGAGGAAGGCGCATCCACTTCACTGGGCGCCGCCATCTTGGGGTCAGGGTCCTGCCAGCCCCTAGGGCGCCTACCGTAGTGCCTGACGGGCCGCGCCGCGGACCCACTGCGCAAGCTCAGAAAGGAAACTCACGCCCCGGCGCGGCGGACGTAGAACTACGAAGACCTACAGTGACTTTCTTGGCGTCTTGTAACTGCTGAGCTGAGCTTGCGTTGGCGTCCGCTCGGTCACGTGGTCTCTCAAAATCCTGGCAGACTTTGTTTACAGTTGGGAAAGTTCAGAGAGGTTCAGTGACTAGGTCAAAGTCATGCGCCAAATAACTAAACAGGACTGGAACTCAACTTCGTTTCTAGCAATTCCGCCCACCTCATTGAGCTGCCCTTCAGTGCACACCCCTCACAGCTTTCAAGTAGGAACCTGCTGACTGTGCCTGGAATACTCACTCACCTTTCTGAGCTTCTTCCCTAACAGTACTCCAATTTCAGGAAACCTTCCCTGATTCCCTGCCATCTGTGTTAAGACCACTCCGTGTGTTGTGATTGCTTCTCTGCACTTAGCATGATGTAATTAATGCATAGCCCCACATACAGTAGTAGGCACTCAATAAGTGAACAGGCAACCTCAAGTCATTTCTTTCGCTCAGTCATTCAACATTACACAGGGATATCTCTGAGGAGCCTTCTTTATCCTTTGCCAGACACTGTGCTGAGAGTTTTTGATGCATTATCTCTTGTAATCTTTCCAACAACCCTGTGAGGAGATGCTTTTATTGTCCACCTACCTATTGATAAGGAAACTGAGACAGAGAGTCACACAACAGGGAACCACACCAGAGGCAGGAACTCGAGGACAGCAGCCAGAGCCTCTGCTAATTGCAAAACACCTGGATCTGGGCTGAAATGAATTACGGAAGAACCTGGGTTGGCTTTCCCCGAGCTACAGAGGAGGCTGGCAGGTCACCGGCGTGACTCCTTCATTCATTAAGTATTTATTGATTATCCTCAGCATCTCATTGCTCTTAGGTACTGAAAATATAAAAATAAGTATCACAAAATCTCTGCCCTCAAAGATTCTTCAGTCCAGTGAGAACAGACATGTTTAAACTAATAATGACAATGTAGTGAGATAAATGTGTTAATGGAGCCTTTTCCAATGGAGGTTGCAGTAGGATACCTAGAAACAGATACGGTTAAATTTGCCTCTTGGAGTGGGGTCGGAAGCTGTGAAAGTGAAGGATCCAGAAAGGCTTCCTATTGGAGATGGGAGATGATGCTTACACTTTTTTGAAGAATAAGAAAGAGTTCTTTAAGCTAAAAGACTGGAAGAGAATGGAAGCAGATCCAGATGCAGGGAGCTGTGTGGAAAAGGTTTTTCAGGAGGCCTCCAGAGAATCATAGTATTACTGTAGTTTTAACCTTAAGGAACCTTCTGAGAAGGCTGAGACACACTTTGAGAACGTTGAGCTAAATTATAATACAGTAGCAACTGATGCCAAAATCTGAGTAGCTTACAAGGTTTATGTCTTGCTCATGCTACAGATCCACTATGAGTTGCCCATGGTCCTGTTCCACGTCATCGTCACTAAGGACCCGAAGGTGACAGGGCAGCCTCCAGCTAGGATATGGCCGGTTAATGCGATGAGGGAAATGAACTCGGTAAACCATCCTGACTTTTAAAACTTGTGCTCGGAAGTGATGTCATTTTTTTTTTTTTTTTCATTAGCCAAAGCAAGTCACATGGCCAAGCTTTAGTTCATCAGGACTGAGATGTATAATCTTCTGCAGGGAGAGGCCCCACTAGAAGAAATACCAAGTATCTCCAATCAGTGAACAGACAAGAGAGAAAGCGGAGCGGAAAATGAAGGGGGTTGGGAAGGATTTACATAGTAATATTGCCCTCCTAGGGCCACCGTAGTGCAATCTTGCAGCTACTATTCTGTTGTTTTAGGGGTGGAGCCGAAAGGAAATTTAAACCGAAGCCGCGGCCGAGAACCTTTAGAAAGTGATACTCTGGTTACATAGCGGCTGCTGGGGCTCGGGATTCCGAAAGAGCTCATGGAGTCCGCGGATGCAGTACGGCGGCCTTGAGGAAGGAGTACGGAGACCAAGAAAGAGCCTAGGGTTTGGGGGAGCAGGGAAAGAGTACGGGTGCCAGGAAGGGGAGAAGGGTTAAGAAGGAAAGCAGAGAGCGGTCTAAGAGTTGGAGAAAGGATAACGGGATCGGGAAGTGGACACAGGGATCGGGGAGCGAATAGATGCAGAAGCTGGGAACGGTAGAGGGGTCAGGAGGAATCACAGGAGTCGAGTGGACAGAGAGATCTGAAGGGGATGGAGGTACTAAGAGGACAATTGCCTGGAAGGTGGCGCGGAAGTCGAGATGGGGTACGGCTAGGGATGGAGTTGAGTCTTGCTGTACCTGGTAGCTGCATTGAGGATTGTGCAGGATTTGGGAGGCGGGAGGAGAGGATGGTTGGAAGGTCGGAGGCTAGTGAATGTGATTCAGCTGTTTTGTCCTTTTTTCAGGCGACGACTGCCCTGAGCTGGAGAGTGCAATGGCTGAGAGTAGTCTCCGGGCTCCGGACCTTGGTAGGTAACAGGTGAAAACTAGGGATGCGAGGTCCAAGTTGCTACTCCTCCCCCAGAGCCTCTTGGGATGAAACGCCGAGAAATGTTAGCCCCGTTGGGGTTTTCTAATTATTAGTGGTTTTGTGTGTGAGTGTGGCACGTGTTGATGGATGTCATGGATCATTTAGGAATTCACGGTAGAGGTCAAACAAGAGCCTTCAGTCTGATATTATGAACAAGATGGGCAGACAGATGGGAAGTCAGGGCTGTGTAACCATATTAACCTTATGTTCATGGTTATTTTGATTATAACTTATTCAGTTTATAGATAGACACCCCCCACCCAATTATATGAGTATTTTGGCACCTAGTCACTTCCTTCAGTGCTCTCCTCCCGTCTTCTAGTATCTTCTAGTTTTAGTCCTGAAATGCTATGGACACAGTATTTGGTCGTTGCCTTTTAGACAGTAATATGCTTGGCTAAATTATTCACTCTTCTTGCCCATGTCTAGTTGCTTTCTTCTAGATGTATTGCTCTTTTTTTTTTTCTGGAGAACTTTCTCCAAGAGTGTTTTCAAAAGGGAACTTTATGTGACCAATTTTCTGAGGCTTCATGCCTGAGAATATCTTTATTTCACTCATGTAATGAGATTCTGGAGTCAAAGTTTTTTTCCCTTAAACACATTGAAAAATAACAGTAGCTCCTTCACACAAAAAAGTAGATGCTTTTAAAATTGCATTTCCGCCCTGGCTGGTGTAGCTCAGTGGATTGAGGCTGTGAACCAAAGGGTCGCCGGTTCAATTCCCAGTCAGGGCACATGCCTGGGTTGTGGGCCAGGTCCTCTGTGGGGGCCACAAGAGAGGCAACCACACATTGCTGTTTCTCTCCCTCTCTTTCCCCCTCCCTTCCCTTCTGTCTAAAAATAAATAAGTAAAATCTTTAAAAAAAATAAATAAAATTTCATTTCCTTCACTTCAGCAAAACCATGAATTAAGTTGTTCACATATTTTGTTTTCCTGTTGACCCCAATGATTAAGGACATGCTGTACTAGCCGGAGGTGGCTGCGGAGCACTTGCAGTGCCGCCCGTCCAAATTAAGATGGGCTGTACGTGTGAAATACACACCGATTCTAAGACTTAATATGGAAGAAAATGTTAACTATTTCATTAGTACTTTTTATAGCGATTATATTTTGAAATAATATATTTAATGTATTGATAAATAAAACATTATTAACAGTCATTTCATCTGTTTTTGTTTTTTTGGGTTTTGTTTTTACTATTTTAATGTGACTAATAGAAAACTTAAAATTACGTGGCTCATATTTGTGACTCGTTTTTATTAGCACTAATCGAAAGAGTTATAAAATCAAATACATTATATTCAAAGTCTAAAAAATGTTAGCATATTATCATTAAAATGTAATTAAATTAAATGTAAAATATTTAATTGCGGAAATAGTTTTCCTCGGTTTCAAAGACTCGTTCCATCTTCTCCGAGCTTCCAGGGCGCTCTGCAGAGTCTGCGCTGTAACCATTTCTGGCCTCCTCCCGAGCCCTGCGGGGGCGGGGCCAGACCGCCCCATCTGAACCGACCTGCCCGTCAAGCATGATTGCTTACTAGCAGCAATATTATCTTCTATCCTTTTTTGCTTCCAAATTAGTCATTATTACTATCGTTTTATACAATGATTATTTCTATTTATACACACGTTTTACCAATTTGTTTAGCATTTCAGTCCTTCCTCTGGGTTAAGTTTTCTTCTTTCTGATATACACGTCTTTGAAGTCCTTTAGTAGTAATTGGTTGGTGATAAATTGTCTGGGGTATTATTTGCTTCAAAAATGTCTTTATTTTACCCTCAATCTTGAATAATTGCTTAGTCAAGTCTAAAATTCTAAGTTGACATTTCTTTTCTTGCATCTTAAATAATTTATTTTAATAAAATTGAAGTATTTACTAATTTAAATATTTAGAGTCTCGATGTGGTCATTCTTTTTGGAGTTCTCAGAGACCTAATTTTGCTGTCTCTTATTTCCACCGATTCTTACCCATGGTGGTTTGTTCCCTCTGTAGGTTTTATAGCATTGGAGTGTGAGCTAATATTTGATGATGCTTTATCTGAAAGTTCTGGGCACTGTGGTCTGGGCTTTCTATCTCTAGAGTTGTTTTGCTCTTGATTCTTTGAGGTATGTCAAGTGTTACTAGCTGGGATTACTTTTTTTTATATTTTTATTTTTTTTAATTGCTTTATTGTTCTTCAATTACAGTTGTCTACATTTTCTTCCCTCCCCTCTTCCCCACCCCATCCAATCCCACCTCCCTCCCTTGCTTCCACCCTCCCCCTTGGTTTTGTCCATGCGTCCTTTGTAGTAGTTCCTGTGGGATTACTTTTTGCATTAATTTCTGTTCTGCGGTGGTGGTAGTGGGTTCTTAGACCACATAAGTAGTGTGAGTATGAATCCCAGACTCCTGGGAGGCCTGTGGTTCCGAGTTCTCAGGAAGACTTTCCTTCACACAGATCCCAGGCTGAGATACACCATAATGTCTCCTCAGTCAGATGCATTGTTTTCTGGTTTACCTTTTCTCTAGATTCATGCGAGAGCTCTCCATTCTTTTCTTGACCTACTGCTCCAGTTTTTATGTTTCCAGTATCCTTCCTTGCCTTTTTGAGGATATTTGTTATACTTCAAAATTCTTTTTTCTGTCCAATCCCTTACTTACAACTGATAAATAACCTGTACCAGAGAAAGCATCTTGCTTTCTTCGGTTGCATCATATTGTCTTAAAGCTAATGTTCCCTTGAGACTATTAGCTGCTCTGGTTGGTATTGTATGTGCTCCTGGAAGGAAGATACAAATGCTTAGGCCCTAATTTACGCCCTTCCATTGAGTTTAGGGACTGGCGGGTTGGACAGAAAGGAAAACCATGCCAAGGCAGGAATACGGGTCTCGATTTCTTGTTTGTACGCCCGGGGCCTGCCCAGAGCGCACCACACAGAGGCTGTCAGGGAGGGCTGCTTGGCTTACAGGACTCTCTTCCCGCAGACTTTTCACTTCGTTCCTCTTTGTCGTTGTTTTCTAGGGGCTCGGCTAAGAGTGTCCAGTTGTCTGGGAAAATGCCGGAAGAGCTCACTTGATGCTGGGAGGTGGCAGCCCTTTTCTGGAAAGTCCTTTTACTTGGACCTGCCTGCTGGCAAGAATCTGCAGTTTTTGACGGGGGCCATCCAGCAGCTGGGCGGGGTATGTAACCCGCCTCTCTCCTGTGATAACATGCGCCTTTGCGGGAGCCGGACAGGGGTTCTACCTGTGCCCTCCAGGTGTCCTCAGTGGTCTTGCTACGTTTTTCCAAAGCAATTTCAAGTATAAACCATATTTTAAAACGAAATTAATTTTTTTTCCTAATTAGAAAAATAATATCTGTTTATTCTGGAAATTTTAGAGAACATGGAACTGCTGCAAGTGACAACCATCATTTTAATGTATTTCTTTTTTTCTGGACTCTTCTCTCTTTTTTCTTTTTTTTTTAATATTTCATTTATTTATTTTTAGAGAGAGGGGAAGGGAGGGAGAGAGAGAAACATCAATGTGCGGTTGCTTCTTGCACGCCCCCTACTGGGGACCTGACCTGCAACCCAGGCATGTGCCCTGACTGGGAATGGAACCAGAGACCCATTGGTTCACAGGCTGGCACAGCACTCAATCCACTGAGCCACACCAGCCAGGGCTGTTTTCTTTCACGGCTTTGTTGAGATACAATTCGCATACCATACAATTCACACATTTAAAATGAACAATTCGGCGCAAGCTGGGTGGCTCAGTTGGTTAGAGAGTCATCCTGACATGCCACGGTTTCAGGTTCGATCCCTGTCAGGGCACATACAAGAATCAACCAATGAATTCATCCATGGGTGGAACAAGAAATCGATGTTTCTCTCTCTCTCTCACTCTCTCCCACTTCCTCTGTCTCTAAAACAAATAAATAAAAAATTAAAATAAAATAAAGTGAACAATTCAATGATTTTTAGCATATTCACAGAGATGTCCAAGTATGATTACACAGTCAATTTTAGAATATTTTCATCACCCCCCAAAAAAGCAACTCAGACCCATGTCAGTCAGTCACTTTGGGTAAAAAGCTTTTGCCGTGTTTGAGTCCTTTAAAATATTTTTAAAGCGGTGTAGGTTGCATGGCACTTTTCGCAAGGGTTGGCACAGGCGTCTCTTGTGATTTGGAAATCAGATGCTAGTGCTCAGCCCAGAGGAGGTGGGCCGCTGGGGAAGCCGCTCGACGAGGCTCGGGGCGCGGAGGCCCTTTGCCGTCAAATGAGCAGGAACCCAGGACGCAGACGCGGCGGCGCGGACAGGCTGAACGGCAGTCTCACACCCGAACCTTCCGGCCCGAAAGGCATTTGAACTTTTCATTTTTTCTGTCCTTTAGCCTTTGCTGTATAAAAATCCATCACAGAATTTGGGCTTAAATCGAGCTGTTTCTCATGATTCTCTGGACTGGCTAGGGGGTTTCCCTCATAGCTGCGTTTTGCTGGAGGGTCATCCGGGCTGGAAGGACCGAGCTGACCTCACCCACGCGTCTGGCGGTTGGAGCCGGCTGCCTCTGCGGCTTCTCATACGTTCTGTGAGGAGCTCCTTAACGCAGTGTCTGTGTGTGCGCTGTCACGTGTGTACCCGGTAAACTAGACCAGTGACGTGCGCGGTGGTCTCAGGGCGGCTTCCCAGAAGTGAAAGGAGAAGCTGCAAGGCCTTTTGGGGCCTAGGCGCTAGGACCCACACACATTATTTTCACCGTTCTGTTGGACAAAAGGAACTCTATTCAAGGGCATGGAAGAGTAGGTCTCCACCTCCTGGTAGAAGGAATAGCGAAGTCACGTTGCAGGTGAGTAGGTGTGCTGGGACGGGAGGGGTGTGCAGCCATTCAACCGTCTACCAGATTTACGTAGGATAATCACCGCCCCACTCCCACAGGCTCCAGCATTTGCTTTTGCCATGTCACAGAAGGTAGACAGAGGTACTCCTTTAAGCCATAACTGTAAAGATTTTCTTTAAATTGTGGTAAAATATATATAACATAAAATATGCCATTTTAACCATTGTGAACTGTGCAGGTCATTGGCATTAGTTACATTCACCCTGTGGAGTGACCATGAGCACGTTTCTGTTCCCAAAGCTTTTATCCCCTCAGACAGAAACCCCGTCACCATTGAGCAGTAACGTCCCACTTCCCTGCCCCGCGGCACCTCCTGTCTCCGTGAGTTTGCCGACGCTGGTACCGCAGAGCAGTGGGATTGCTGGGCGCTGTCCTTTGGTTTGCAGCTTGTTTTGCTGAGTGCGTTTTTAAGGTTCACCCACGTCGCAGCACGTAGTAAACGTCATCTTTTTACGGCCGAGTTGTATTCCGTCACACAGGTACACCATGTTTTGCTTATCCATGCTTCTGTTGGTGGACACGTGGGTGGTTTCCACATTTTGGCTGCAGTGAACATCGGTGCACAAGTGTCTGTCCAAGTCCCAGTTTTTAACTCTTTTGGGGACATAGACCAAAGGGCCAGGTTCCTCATCCAGCCACACGTTTGAGACACTGTGCGTCCTTATTTCCGGTGCTGGGCTCGAGCTGGCAGTGCTGGCTCACAGGAGCCAATGGTTAGCATCTCTGTCCAAGTCCACGTTCAGTGACGTCATGCTGGTGGCTTGAAATCAGCCGTAATGGGAGTATTTACCCCATAGATGTCAGCAAATGCCACACAGCGGGGAGTTTCCCCCCCAGAGAGTCCGTCATTAAACATTTGCCAGCTCACTGCCGCTTATTTCCATCTTTTCTTCTTCCCACAAACGCGAGTTAAGTGCCGCCGTGCCCCGGGCACTGTGCTGAGCTCATGGGGTGCAAAGGTGAGCCAGACCCTCTCAGGGCCCAGGAGGGACTTACAGGCAAGTGAGCAGGTAGCTCTGCAGCTGAGTAGTCGCCAAGACCCTTTTTGGCTTCATATTTTCGGCGCCTTTTAATAATGTAGCCAGGGTCACAGATAGGGGGTCTGGATGACTCCGTGTTATCTTCCCAGAAAAATCATGGCTTAGCTAAGATGACCTTTCACCCTCTCTGGTCCCTGCAGTGTGCCCTTGCTCCGTGCAAACTCAAGCTGGTCCAATAACTAAAGCCTGGGCCTTCTGCTGGGTCGGAGCAGCAGGCCTGGAGACAGAAACCTGCATCTGTGTATATGTAAACCCTATTATATTTCAGGGTGATGTCTACTTGGGGGCCCAGTGCAGAACTGCATTTGGTCTATTTAAAGACATTGATTCTGGAACTTCTGGCAGCCAAGATTCCTTCTCCAGCCTCTTGGTATTGATGATTCTTCATCTGCCTTTTGGTGCTCAGCCACCTCTGTGATCTGGTTTCAGGTAATTGAGGGCTTTCTGAGCAAAGAAGTAAGTTACATCGTGTCCAGCCGCCAGGAGGCGAAGGCAGAAAGCTGTGGGACAAGCCGCAGAGGCTGCTCCAGCCCCGGGGAGGTCAGAGCGGAAGCGCCGTCCAGGGCCGGTCCGCCAGCCAGCCACGCCAGGCCTTCACAGAGGCCCGTAGGCTCGGTAAGAATCTCGTGGAGTAGGAAAGGTGTCTTCTCCACACAGGAAGTAAGCCTCAGCGAGCCCTGTGAGGCAGCTCTGGTTTTAGTTTCATCTGGTTTAATTTCTCATTGGAATTCGGGGGCTGAAAGTGTTTTATCCTAGCTCTGGGTTTAAACATCTCACAGCGTGCTTTCCCCGAGCTGTTTCTTTCATGATGTTTTGTCTGTTTACATGGGACTGCAGAGTCGGAGGTTCAGAAACGGTAGGAGCGTCCTCTGGAAATCAGAGAGGGTTTGTTGACATTGGCCTAGATGTATCTGCTGGGGAGTACAGAGACTCATAAAGGCAGGTCTTAGAACATCTGCACCCTTTGACCTCGGTGAATTCAGAATGCCCTTCTCCACCAGGGTCCAGTCTGTAGCTACCTGTGGGTGACCTGAACTTGGGTGTGGCTTTACCTTTACCTCCAAAAGGTTCTGTAGGCTCCATTTCAGCCACTCTTGGACTGTCATTGCTCCCTGCTTTTCAAGACAGGACACCAAGACATCCTGGCCCATGCTCTGTGAACACCTGTTCGTGCATAGGTGGTCTACAAGCATGCCTCATTGCTCCTCCTTTCCTGGCAGGTGCCGATGAGCAGGGGCAAGGAGCTGCTGCAGAAGGCCATCAGAAACCAGGTGAGCTGAGGGTCCTCGGAAGTACAAATGACCCTCAAACAACACCGCTTGGAGCTGTGCAGGCCCACTTATATGTGGACTTCTTTCCAACAAATACCTGCACTGTTTTTAATTCACGGTTGGGAACCCATGGGTATGGAGAGCCGGCTGTATTCATTGATCTATGCCATCTTTTTTTTTTTTTATTTAATTTTTCTAAAAAAGGTTTTATTTATTTTTAGAGAGAGGGAAAAGGAGGGAGGATAAGAGCAAGAAACATCACTGTGCAAGAGAAACATCCATTGGCTGCCTCTCTCACGTCCCCCACCGAGGACCTGGCCCGCAATGTGGGCATGCGCCCTGACTGGGAATCGAGCTGGCGACCTTTTGGTCTGCAGGCTGGCGCTCAGTCCACGGAGCCACACCAGCCAGGGTTGATCTATGCCACCTTATATAGGGGACTTGAGCATGTGTGGATTTTGGTACCCGCGGGAGGTCATGGAGAAGCTCCCTCATGGATACCAAGGGACAACCAAGTTTTTGGAGAGCCAGAAAGTACCTGTGGATTTTCAGCGGTGCAGGGGTCTGCACCGCAATCCCCGTGTTGTTCAGGGCCAGCTGTACTAACATAAAACACAGCCTGTGAGGTGTATTGTCATTTCCTTCTTACGAATGAGGACATGGGCTTTGGAAGTTAAGTCTTTTGTCCAGCATCACCCAGGGTGTCAGTGGTAGGGTGAGGATTCCACTGCTGAGGTCTCCTCCCCAGAGCCTACCAAGAGAATCTTGGAGGGATGCTGCGGGACACGTCCACTCTGCCCAAAGCCAGACTTTGTGAACCTTTTACAAGTAGCCGTTCATTCCTTTTGTGAGAATCTGGAACCATTCAGGTTCAGTGGCAGAAGGAGGAACTGAGGTGATCTCATGAGCGGAGCCATTAACGTGGCATCCAGGATGCCCGACGCGGGCAGCAGGGCAGGAACGGTCTGCGGCAGCGCAACTTCCTTCCGGGAGATGGTGACTATCACTGGTGTTCATTACAGCGGTGTGCTGAGAGCCGTCCTCACAGAGGCCCTCCCAGCAAGCAGCTCTCTTACAAGCATGTGGTCCTTCCTGGTCACAAGGTGGACCAGCAGTCCATCCCCTCCAGATGTGGCCAGCCCACCTGGAGCATAGGGTCTCCCCGAGGGTTGGGGTAGACCCTCCCCATAACACCCCTCTGTGTGGGTGACCAGAGCCCCCAGAAGCCAGGACAGCCTGTCCCCGGGGTGTTCAGGCCTTGTGGCGTCTCATGCTCCCGCCTGGCTCTGCTTCTTTCCAGGGGAGCAGCAGCAGCGTCCTGACCAACGCCCGCTCCTGGGGAGTGAGGATTCTGCATGTGGACGGTACCGTTTCTGCCCAGGGCCCCTGTGGAGGGGAGAACTGCTGCCTGACTAGGAACGTTCCCCTTTAGAGGGGTCGTCGTGGCGTGAGCTGGCTGGAGGCAGGCGCACGCAGTGACCGTGTAGACCCCCAGAGGTGGGAGGGGGTGCAGACCAGCAGTCACAACAGCGGGGCGTGTGTGCTGGGAGGCGCTGTCTTAACCCACTCAGCCTCGTTCCTCAGGCTACTGTGATGATCTTGGTTTATAAATAAGGAAATACCCCTAATATATCCATGACCACTTACCGGGTATCGACTCCGTTCTAGGAACTACCTCATTTAATCCCCAGTGCAGCCCTCTGCCTATTGTACAGCGAGGAAACTGAGCCTCTGAGGGATGAAGTAAATTACCCACTCTCACCAGGAGTAGCGTGGCCCACGTTCCAACCTGCTCGGCCCCACTAAACTTCATGTCATTTCTTTTCTGTAGGGTCGCCTCCCGTCATTGCCACCTTTTGGCAGGTTGTGATAAATTTACACCAGAATAGCTGTCCTGGATAGGCCAGCAGTGAATGGCCCTCATACCTAGCTCCACTTCGAGTTGGGTTTTCTCTGATCCTGGAGGGTGGCAGGTCCAGATTCAGCCTGGGATCTGCCAGGGGTATAGAGAACTGTGCGTGGGAAGGTCCTCGTCTGGGAGGCGGGGGCTCCACTGTCACCAGAAAGTCAGCTATTTCTGACTCGATCCAGTTTCCTGCCTTCCTGTGTATTAGAGAAGCTGCAGCAGGTATAGGCCCTGCTGCGGCCTCCCAGCTAAGGGTGCACCTGAGGGACTCCAGTGGCTTGGCATCCCCCACGGAAGCAGCGCTTCAGATGCACCTAAAGCATCTGAGCCATAAGCCACTTTGTGTTCAAGAGTCACATTCAGTGCCACTAAAGAACATGAAGCCAGCTCAGGTCCTTTTCCAGGGAGAGAGGACCCTGCCGTTCATTCAGTTATCAGCAGGTGCAGAGGTGACACATAGCCAGAAGGTGGCAGGCAAGGTTGGTGTGATCCAATGTGCCCTGCCTGGTGAGACTCTTGGTGCCCCGGCCGCAGGAGGGGGCTTTGCCAGGGAAACGAGGAGGGGGAGCCTCGAGCCACAGCCCTCTGGTCTCTCCGCAGAAATGATGACGCACGTGCAGCAGCTCTCATTAGATGCTTTGTATCTGAAGAAACAAGGGCCGGAGAAGCCCGAGGTGGGTCATCCTGCTGAACCAAAGGGAGATGAGCGATTTGCAGACTGAAGTCTGTGGCGACATTGGTAAATCTATGTGCCACCCAAGCCCTCTATCCTGGCCGTCCTGGAACAAGTGAGAGGAGCGCAGCCTCTCAGTGAGCTCGTCCCTGGCACGCGTGGCCTGCCGTCCCCTCCCGGTGCCACCTGCCCGTCTCCGTGGTACGCCGAGGCACGCATTGCCATCTGGGCCGTGGACAGTCCTGGCCTAGATAAAACGTAAATATCTGTGGCCTGCTGGCCAGGCTGCCTTCCTGGGGACGTCTCTAGGCCCGGGAATGAGCCTGCAGATAGCATGGGTGGGGCCTGCGACGGGGGATGTGGTTTGAAATAGCTACCGTATTCCAAATTCTGGCTTGGCTTTTCTTTCCGTTGCTGGAGTTAGAACTGTGTGTATCACATCGAGACAGCCCATGCCGATTTAAAGCCACGGTGCTTTCACCCTGCCAAGTCCGAGGAAGGACTGAGCCCTGCGGGTCCACACAGGAGCAGGACCCAGAGTGGCAGCAAACCACCTGACTGCATGCTTGGCCTCAGCACCCCTCATCCAACACCCTCTGGTCTAGGGCTCTTTGGGGTTTTGCTGCTGCTGCTGCTAAATAGGTTTGCATTGTCACAATTAGAAAAGGTGTGCAGTGAAAGTCCCTCCCCGCCAGCTCCGTTCCCCAGGTGCCGAGCTCCCTCCCTGAGATGAGCAGAGTGAAAAATTCCCCCTTTTATGCAAATGCACAGTATCATTACTTGACTTTATTCACTTAATAATCTCTTCTTTAGATACTTGGGAGTCTTTTGGAGTGAGTTCTGGGTACAGTCCCCAATATGCACAGGGATTTGGGGGAGGGGTCTTTGCCCTGGAGCATGGCCTGGGGGAGGATCTGGAAGTCATGGATTCACTGGCTCCTCCATCTTGCCCAATCTCCTACCTCTGCTGATTTCTTAATTCTTTCCACCTAGTTTTTAATACTAGCTTTGTTTGACCTTGGCCTACATGTTGGTTTTGACCAACGGTCAGGGTACATGAGGTAGGGCACAGGGAAGGAGAAGGCACTGCCTGTACTCTCGTCCTGTACCCTGACCTGAAACGGCCGCATGCCTGGACAGCCTTGTATGGACAAGCTGCCGTCTGGTGAGCACCTGCTCTGTGTCAGGCCTGTGACCTGCCCCCACCCATTTGTGCCACATCCGAGCAGGTGGCGAGGGCTCCTCACATCACAGGCGGCACAGTGCCACTTCCCACCCACCCGGGCCCGTGGGGCTCCACAGCTCTGGCCGTTGCTCCGGCCTGCATTCCCTCCACAGAGTCAGCTTGAGATTCACACACAATGCTCACCCCTCGCTGTGTCCCTGGGGAGGCGGAGGGAGCCTTTGTGCTCAGGTCAGCTCTAGCTCAGGGCCCAGCCAACCACAGGAAGCAAAGTGGGGCAGACTCACAGCAACGCGGCTCACCGGCCCGCTTCCTCGACCCCCCTGGCGCCCTCACATCCTTAACCTATTTTCCCTTTCCATTTAGGGAACATGTCCAGCCGAGTCAAGAACGCGGAGAGGTCAGTGTGGTACCTGTTCCTCATCTAATTGCCATCCCTCCCTTCCTAAATGCTTCCCTGCGACTCCCTCTGTGGCAGCATCTGCTCGCTTTTCTGCGGCAGGAAGCAAGGCCAGGTTGTGTCATCCCGTCCTGTTTCCAGGGCCTGAGCTTTGGGGGGGACAGTGGCAGGAGAGGGGCGACCGTGAGCGAGCCTAGAGCTGCTGGGCCGGGGCTTCTCCTTGGAGCCAAGACCCCAGGTGGTCCAGCATCCTCCGGCTGTTCCTGGCCATCAGCATCCTTTTCCCTCTGATTCAGGAGCAGTTTGGAGTGGGCAGCTGAACAGCTGCCTACTACTTTCAGAAATGCCAAACTCCCCGAAATTGACAAACAGGCAGATTGACAGGCCCGGCTCCAGGCTCGTCTTGGACAGCAGGAGAGTTTCTCCCCCTGGATGTTTCTCCCGAAGATGCTCTTTAGGTGGCATTTAGTCGTGCGCAAGCGGGAGCTAAGAAAAGTCACTTGGCACCTCTTGTGTTCGAAATTCAAGGAAACCTATGGGGGAATTGATTTTAATAACTGTCTCAGTTAATTAGACAAGGGATCGCCCCCAAAAAAGTAATTAATGGGAGCTGCCTCCGTGCAAGGAGAAAGTCTGCATTTTTTGCTTGGGTGCTGGCGGCTTCCTCGAATGGGTCTGGAAGCTGTGAGATGCCAGCCTCTTTGGAGAGGGTGGCTGTCACTTCTGCCCAGGCTTGCAGCCCCTTTGGCAGGACCTCTGGTCACCATGGGAAGGTAGAAATGATTCTCAAGGCCTAAGAGATTTTGTACCCTGTGCTAGAAACCCTCTCTAGGGGACGGATCTCTTGATTAATTGACTCCAAATTTGTCCTCCCAGAACCCCTTTGCCCTATTTTGGGAGGGGGGGGCACCAGATTTCACCTTTGATGTTTTTTTACCATCCTTCTGCTAAGATCTCTAAACACTCTTTAGCTCTCTTCCTCTTTGCCGCACCCCCCGCCTCCCTGCCCCGATGGAAAATTCTGCCTGGGAGTGCTTGCAGGCCCCTCAGCATTCTGAGACATCAGGAATAAAGGTCTGGGGAGGAGCTTGGAGCAGAAACCAGGAGGGGCTGGGCTCCCGCTCAGCTAGGTTTGTGCCGGTCAGTGGACAGCCTGCAGAACCCACTTGCAGGAGGGTCCGCCGTCCTAGGACCCCGGGCACCTTGCAGCCTTCCCCCCCCCCCCCGACGGTGGAACCCTTTCCCCCAGCTTAGAGGCTGGAAGAGATGGGAGTGGCTGGCTTACCTCGGTCACGTGCTCACCTCGGCCACACGTGTGTCCCAGCTCTGAGAGGCTCTTAGGCTTTGGCAGGGCCTCACCGCTCTGAGCTCTTCCTGGGTGTGCAGTGCGGGGGCCCGTGCCGGGGCGGACGAGAGCTAACGGCACACACTTCCTTTCCAGTGGCCAGACTGAAGGCTCCATTCCTCAAAATTGAAGACGAGAGCCGGTGAGTGGGGCCTCCTCCCTCTCCTCTCACCCCGACCAGGCCCCCACGAAGGAGAAGTCCTAAAGGGACGTGGGGTCATGGAGTCCCTCAGCCCTGTAGCTTTGTCTCCCCAGAAGCCACTTTCTCGCCCTGTCGAGGCAAAGTCTCGCACAGACTGGGAAGTATCCCTGAGGGTGGCTTGGCCTGCCTGGCACTCCCCTCGGCCACGGCCACGAGTCAGAGGTTGTCGATCCTGGGTGTGAATCACCTCCTTTTAGCGCTCTGCTCTGATGAGCTCGTGAAGTCCCATGCAGGCTCGTTCTCTCTCCACGGTTACTCCTCCCCGTGCACTGACACCTGCTGTCAAATCACTGCTGGACCCAGAGCGGAGCCCGCGCAGCGGTCTTGGCTGCAATGAGTGCTGGGGCGCTGCTGGGGCTCCCTTGTGCCCGAGGAAGCCCTTCTGTTTTGCTGGGCAGAACCCTCTTCTGGTACTTGTCCTTGTGGCAGCCCTCGGTGGGAAAGAGGCCACCCTCTTCCTCGTGAGAGAAACTAGGGACTTGCACCAGCCGCTTTACTAAGGAAGCTTAGCTGAGGCTAGAACCCAGGTGCTGCAACTGTCCTGCCTGGCACCCTCTCCACTCTGCCCCGTCCTGCGCAAGGGCCCCTTTCGATCTGGAGCAGGAGAGAGGCCGTGTTGGTGATCACCTGGTGAGCTCTTAGCCACCTGGGTTATCACTGACTCTTCAGTAAGTACTAGGTCAAAAGGCCACGTGAATCTAAAAGGCCCATGTATGCCCAGCAGAGTCCGGGGACCAGAATCTTCTGGGCCCCTCACCCTCACGCAGGGCAGCTAAAGGACCCCGCCCCCTGAGCCCGGCATTCTGCCCGTCCTCCAGGTGGCCCTGAGTTGCCTTCTTGGTCCCTGTACACAGTACAGAGTTGGCTTTGGTGGCCGAAAAATGAGTGTCAAGAACCCAGGGATGGCGATGAGGTGCTGTCTCCTCGAGTTCCAGTGGGATGGAGCACACGTCCGCCATCGCAGCCCCTGTCCATCCAGTTAAATACAAGCAGGCACGGCGCATCCACAGTGGCTGAGAGAGCCCGCCAGTGCCTCCGGGGCTCTCCCCGCACGCCGCAGGCACAGGTGATGCCACTGTCCCCTGCAGGGGGTACTTGCACTTGTGTGCCCCTAGCGTGAGAGGCAACAGAAGAGACTCGAATAGAGCTGAGGTTTCCCATGATCCTTTGCGTGCTGTTCTGAAACAGGTGATCTTCAAAGCCTGATAGCCTTACCGCCCTCAACATTCCAGTCCCCTAAGCAGAAACAAAGAAACGCTGAGGAGAAAGAAATGGGGTACCAGGGCTATGGAGGGCACCCCCTTCTGTTCAAGGATCTGCGAAATTTGTTAACTCATTCCTGAGGCCACAGGGCTCTCACCAAGCCATCCAGGAACCCATGGCCCACCCCGCCCCGCCCCACCCCACCCTACCCCCCTCTCCCAGAGCACAGGCCATGGCACCGAACACAGAGCCCACAATTCCACCACAGAGCGTACTGAGTGTCTGCACACAGTCAGACCTGGCTCCGAGCTCGGATGTGAGCAAGCTGAGGCAGCCCACCAAAGCCGCTCAGTCACTGCCTGACTGCAGAACCCTCCCTGCGCCTCTCCTCTGTTCAGAATACTCCGCTTCAGAGGGTGCAAAGGAGCAGCCCGGAGCAAACATGTTGCTTTTAATGCAGCGGGAAAATCACTGCTCTGGTTTAAACACTCTTCCATTTAGATTCTGCGAGGCTAGAGTCCTCAAAGGTTGTTTCAGGGTCAAGAAACAAAATGGAAGTGCGGGAAGAACTAGATCAGGAGTCGGGAGACACGGCTTCTGGGCTGGTCTTGGCCACATACTGGCTGTGAGCCTTTGGGTGAGTTCCAGAACCTTCTGGGCTTGCTTTACTCCATGTGTTTCACTCAGCTCAGGGTGGCTACAGGACTCAGGTGAAGTGGTGAGCATAAACAGGCTTGAAAAGCAGGCAGGGAGAGCGTGAGTATGACTTTAACCCAGTAGGGCTGATGAGAGTTTTGTGTCAGAACCAGGAAGGTGTGTGGGTGAGGGTCCACGCTACCAGGGCTGGAACTCGAGGGGGTTGGGTTGCCCCCCCTTCCTCCTCCTCTTCCTTCCGCACGATAGTCAAAGTGGAAGTTTTCTGTGTTTCAGGAAATTTCGTCCTTTCCATCATCAGTTTAAATCCTTTCCAGAAATTTCTTTTCTGGGACCCAAAGACGCAAGTCCATTCGAGGCCCTGACGACCCCGGGCAGCTCACACCGTACCAGGTGGGTCTTTCTGGTCCCCGAATAACAAGGGCTGGTCGCAGGCTGGAGTCCTTCCCTCAGGGGCCTGCTGGTCGGGTCGGGAGCGGCCAGGTGTTACCTCCGTATGCGGACTCTGTTCTGGGAACTCAGCCCAGAGAAGAGACGAGGAGTGTTCATCCGTTTCATTTGGTGTTCTCCATTCCCACTGAAGAATTTGACTTGTGTCCAGAGGACAGTCGTCTTGTTTCTGAAACTCAGATCTAGAGACCACTTTCATCAGAGTCCCCTGGGTCTCTGATTGACAATGGTGGTTCCTGGTCCTGGCCGGTGGAGCGTCATCCGTACACCGAAAGGTTGCGGGTTCAAGCCCTTTTTGTGGCGCGTACAGGAGGCAGCCGGTCAAAGTTTCTCTCTCACGTTGATGTTTCTCTCCCATCAGTGTTTCTCTTTCTCCCTTATTCTCTCAAGATCAGTAAACATCCTTGGGCAAGGATTTTTTTTAAATGCCAGTTCCTGGACCCCACGTCACACGTACAGCATCCCAGTCTCTGATGATGGAGCCCCAAAAGCTGCATCCTCCCAAGCTCCCTGGGTGACTGAGTACACATCAGCATTTGAGGCCTTGGGCTAAATATGAGTAACTAAGGGGCAGGGGACCTTAGTTATTTAGGCATTGTGTGGCCTAAAGTGGCTTCTGGGCTTATCGGTGTTCCTGCTCTGCAGATGTGTGAAATGTGGACCTTTGCTACCAAAGCGCAGACAGAAGGCAGCTCAGTTGATAGACCGGATACTCTCTCAGGCCTTTTCTAGGTTCTGGGCCACATGGTTAGTTCATAGAACAGGGCAGAGCAGGCTCAGCCGGCGAGATTCCCGGCCACTGAGGCCGACGGGTCCCCCAGCAGATGAAGGTACAGGATCAGGATGTAGCGCGAATGGGAGGGAAAACAGAAGGGGACGTGGCAACAGGAGAGGAGGAAAGAGAGAAAGAGCTGAGGTGAAGTCCAAGTGCCCTTCACACCTTTCCTAGAAGGTGCAAAGGATACCAGGGGGCCGTGAACTTGGGCTGTAGGTGGTGCTGTACCTTGGATGGCCTTGGATGGCCTTGGAGTCGAGGAGGAGCCGAGGGGATAAAGGGGAGGTGGTGAGGCTTTGACATCTTCACGTGAGGAGAACAGAGAGGATGTTGGCCAGGGTTCCATGTGCGTGTAAAATCAGTGGGAGGAAATGTTTAATTTTTTAAACTTAAAAATTATTACTTTGGTTCAAAATTCAAGCATTTCAAAGGGTTTAAAGCCTCCCACACCCGCCCCCCAATCCCCGCGAGGGCCTCTCTCCAGAGAGGGTTTCCGTGCACAGAGGAGCCCCACCTTCTCACACAGACAGCGGCGCAAGATCTGCTGGGCTGGGTCCTGCTTTCTCCACTTACTGTATCTTAGATGACTTTCCTGTTAGCACCTAAGAGCATGCTTACTCCCTTGTACCACTGTAGGGCACTGTATCGCATGGATTTCCTGTATTCACCCAGTCTCTTATTGATGGATGTGGAGATTATTTTCAGTCTTTTGCTATTACAAAGAAGGCTGCAGTGAATATAGTCTTGTGCAAGTATGTTTGCGGAATAAATTCCTAAAAGTGGAAATACTGGGTCAAAGGGTGGCAGCGTTTCTCATTTTGCAGCCACATTGCTTTTCAGGGAGGCGGCGCCAGCAAACACTGACCCCGGGGAGCCAGTCTGCGGCCCCACCCCCTGGGCCCACTGTGGGACTTGCTGACCTAGGCCGATCTGCTAGATGAGAAACCCTATCTCGGTGTAATTAGAATCTTCATTTTTTTTTTTTCATCACGAATGAGGTTCAGTCTGTGTCTGGTCATTTGAGTTTCTCTGTGCACATTCTGCACGTCATTTGCCCCTTTTCTCTGTTCAGCGATCGCTTTCTTGAGGTGTGTAAGGAGCCCTTCATGCAGGAGAGAAATGAGCCCTTTTCTGTGTTTGTAGTTGTTCCTACCACCCCCCATCAGTGGTTTCTCTTTTAACTTTGCTGGTTTTCTGCCAGTCGGACATTTTTAAAAGCTGCATGTAGTTTTCCTGTTTTCGGGGCGTTTTGTGTCTTGCTTAGAAAGTTCTCGAAGGGGACTGTTGAGGATGTGTTGAGTTGGCTTGGACAGCCCAGTAGCAACGGCCTACAGGCTGTTTGAAGTCCGGGACTAAAACTCAAATGAGAAGCCAGGTTGGAGAAAGAGAAGCCAGGTTGAAAGTCCTCGGTGACGGCCAGCTGCGCAGGGGACAAGCAAGCACGAGGAGGGGACGGAAAGGTGGAGGAGGTCGAGGGCCGAACAGTCCTCGCCCGGCTGTTGAGGCCTTTTTCCTGTGCAGGTCGGACTGACCGACGAGGAACGAGGGCCTGGAACCGCCCTTCAAAGGAGTCTAGCCGCCACCCACCGCCACACGTTCTCACTTGTGTTCCAGGTGTGCGGCGGGGAAAGGACGAGCTGGGGCAGGGTGCCCATGGGACGCCCCGTCTCGTTGCCTCTCCTGCCGCCCTTGGACAAGCGGTGCCGGGTGCGGCGGGCCTGGCTGTGCCCGCCCAGCCCCGTGGCCGTTTCGGCCCGTCCCCTCCCTGGCCCGAGCTCCAGGCCCTGGAGCAGCGGTTCCGCTCTGAGGGCCCCTGGCAGTGACCGCTTTCTCCCACCCTGTTCCCTCCCCAGAGAGCCCAAGGCCCAGGAGGCAGGCCTGCGGCCCGCCGGCCGCGCTGCGCGCAGGAGGAGGAAGGGGTACTGCGAGTGCTGCCGTGAGGCCTTCGAGGAGCTCCACGGGGTGAGCCCCTCCCGCTGAGCGGTGGCCCGGACTGCCCGCCGGCAGGTCTGCTGGCACCCTGCGCTGGCCTTGCCTAACGTCCTGTGCCTCCTCTCGCCCCGGGCAGCATCTCCAGAGTGCCCAGCACCAGGGCTTTGCCCGAGAAGCCCACCCGTATGCAGAAGTCGATCGCATCATCACCCAGCTCAGCCACAGCTTCGTGGACATCCCCTTCCAGGCCGGCCTCCCCAGGTGAGCACCGTGGCACAGCCCTGCCCAGGGCGGGTGGACGTGGCCACGCCCTCCCTTGTCCACTGCCGCCCTCTCTAGGTCGGGGGGAGCCCTCAGGTTGGCTGGCACGAACCAGGCTGTGGCATCTTTCTCTTTCCTCCCCTTTCCTGTCACCTTCTATTTTGTTCCCTTTAGAGATGCGGGGGTGGGAAAGGCCTCAACTTGTGGCTTTAGCCAATTGGAACTGGACCCAGAGTGGGGCGCAGCTCCCTTCCTGACACTTGGGCCTGGCCACAGCTGCAGGGGCAGAGCGAACTTTGGGCAGTTGTACTTACTCCTGGTCACGTGTCTGGTCATTGCTGCCCGTCCGGCCTTCTAGAAGTGAGATGGGGGGATGCATGGGTCCCTCCCAGGTGGGTGAAGAGCCAGGTCTTTCTGCCCCTTTCGAAGTCACCCCTGGAAAGAAGGGTTGCAGGTGCGTCAGTGGAATTCTTGGGCCCTGAGCTTCCTCAAGGCACTGTGGCTTCACCTCTCAGCCCGAGTCTCCACCTCAGCCTCACTTCCTGAGCCCAGCTCGGCCCACCAGGCTCTGCCACTTCCGCGGCCGCCAAAGGGCACAGCCTCCTCCGTGAAGTTATTAAATGGAACAGCCTCTAACCTGTTCCTCTGGCCAGCCCTGACCACAGGCCGCAGAGCCCAGAGGTGCAGACGGCACTGGCCACCGCCGCAGGGTCCAACCCAAAGAGCAGGGTTTCACGGGGCCCCAGAAGAGGCAGGTCTCCTCAGCACCCCACAGCCCGCGAGGGCAGCACCACAAGTGCCCCAGCCCCACTCTCACCCTGCCCTCAGCGCGGCCCAGCAGGGTCCCAGCTTCCTGCCTGCTTTGCAGTTGAGCCCTGTGGCCCAAAGGGTATTTCTGTCCCCACAGGCAGCCAGGCTCCCCAGCTTCGGATCGTGACCTCCTGTGTCCTGAGACGCTGTCCCCCAGCCAGCCCGCCTGTGGTGGGGCAACATCTCCCAGGACAAGGGAGGAAGACGACCCCCTGGCCCCAGGCAGCCCAGAACAGGAGGGGGTGGTGGATGGCATGAAGGCACCAGCTGACTGTGTGGGGGCTGGTGCACTGCCCGGACCAGCAGCAAGTGGTCGAGACCTGGGGGGCTCGGCCAATGCCATTGTGGACTCCCCAGGGACACTGGTGTCCAGGAGCCCTACTTGCCAGTGCCTTCCGACCAGCTGCGGTTGTGCGGACCTCTCCTCTGGCCCAGACCCAGTGCTCGTTGGCCACAAGCGGAAGGTTCAGTTCCCTGGTGGCAATGCCGAGAAGCGGCCAGGGGTCTCCTGGCCACAGGCCTCATTCTTTGTCCCAAGAGCCCTCAGCCCCTGTGGCACCTGGACAGCCAATGGCAGACAGCTCTTCTCCCTTCCCCTTCCGGGCCAGGAGTCCAGCCCTCTGACCTCTGTCCTGCCCTTATGCCCCCCACAGACCAGCCTCTCCCTCCCAGACCCCTTCCCCTGGCAGCTCACAGAGAGACCTGCCGAGCTCTGGGCCACACCGACCCCCTGGCTTGGGGAAGGCTACTCCCCAGGGTCTGAGGATTCTGAGTGTGCAGCCCCTAGCCCTGTCTCTCAGCAGACTGACCAGCCTCCCAGCTGCTCTGCAGCTGCAGGCCAGCTGGCAGCCCACCTGCCCTCAGCTGCAGGCACGTAGCCCCCAGGAGGGCCTGTGGAGAACCAGGCTACCTCTCTCCCCAGCCCTCTGCCAGCCAGTGGGGGAGCCAGCCTCTCTCGGCCCCCTGCCTCCCCATCTCCGGGCACCAGCAACAAGCTGCTCTTGTGCGTCACTCAGGGCATGAAGCCCTTCACGGGGCCAGAGCTTCTGGCTTGAGGGCGAGGTGTGCACATACAAGTTACACCTCGCTGAGTGCTGCACACCCAGCCAGGGCAGAACAGAGACACGGAGGAGGCACAGCGTCCCAGGGCCTCTCCAGCAGAACCAGAAGGAGCCTGGGGCCGGGCCTTTGAAGTCCAAGCGAACAGCTGTGGCCACTGCCAAGCTCTGGGCTGGACAGACCCAGTCCTCCCACCCACCCAGGCTTCAGGTGAGACCAAGGGAGTGTGTGCTTAGAGACCGCCCTGTCCTACCCCTGCCTCCAGCCACATTCCTGAGTGGGCAGGGATCTGCCATGGGCTTGTCCAGCCATGGCCAGCTGCCTACTTGCCAGGAGGCAGAGGCAAGCTTGGCATAGGAAGGGATTACAGAGAAGCTGGAGCAGCGGGAACCCTGGCCTGGCTTCCTGTCCCTCCACAGGCACTTGCCTCTTCGCAGAGCCCAGGGTTAGTTAGTGTTCCCCACCCCCACCCCAGCCTCCCTTCCCACAAGCATGTGGCTCTCTCCTGCCTTCTGCAATGCCTGCGTGTGTCCCCTCCCCCAGCCCCCCACGCTGTGCACACAGATCCTCGGGAACATATGAAGCAGAGGAGGGGCTCAGCGGCTGCACTCGCAGAGCTCCCTCCCCCCGCACTTAGTGGGGCCCAGCACTGACCTTGCCCCTGAGCCCAAGATGTGCCAGGTCCCCGTCTGAGGACAGACCCCTCTGCTCTTGCCTGCCTCAGTCTGGGCTGCCCACCCGGGACTCTGTTCCAGGGTCAGCAGCTCCCCAGCCAACTTCTTCATCACCCTCTTTGCTCCCCCCTCCCTCCCTCCCTGAGGACCTCCCCCCATTTCCCTCAGCCAAGCCATTAATCTGGAGACAGAGATGGGTTTGCTATCGATTCTTTGGCCACTATTTTTTTTTTATTACATTTTCTACTGTGGTTCTTCTCACCCTTCTCTGCCTCTGTGTGTTTGTCTCTTTAAATGTTGAAGCTACCAGAAGCCTGGTGCTATTCTGTTCCCATTTTGGAGGCAGAAAGGGGGGCCTAGCCGCGGGTGAGGACCTGAGCTGTTAGTTTGGAAATAGAGCAACTGTGTGTGCAGCCCTCGCGGAGGTCGTGCTTGGCCTTTTTATGCTATTCCTGTTAACTCACAATTAATCTGGGTTCAGGGACTGTAAATAAATTCGTTAATAACAAATAGCAAAGAGACGGGGCTGGAAAACAGAGGGCCGGGCCTTCCTCTGCCCCCAGTGACCCGAGGCCATGCTGAGAGCCCAGTGGACGTGGACAGAATAGCTGTCCAGCAGAACAGGAGCCTCCTGCAAGCAAGAGAACCTGTGCAAGTGCCCCCCCCCCCGCCTCGCAGCTCCCCCCACCCGGAGGCCTGGCCCCTGAAGGGCTGAGGGCAGCTGGGGCTGCGTCTGTCCAGTTTCGGGTCATGCGCCTGGCTCTGCTGTCCACAGAGCAGTCTGCCATGGAGGACATGCTCACCACCCACCGCCAAGGAAACTCCTTTGCTCTTGCTGGGACCCTGCTCAGGGCCTTGTCCCCTTCCCTGGGGCCCAGACAATGGCTTCCTTCTGGTCCCTGGTGTGATGCATGGGGATGCCTCGTTCCCCTGGGCCTTTCCCACGACGCTGCTGCTCCGATGAGACGTCCCCCCGCCTCTGTCTCAGACCTTGTCTCCGATGCCCTCACATGCTGCCCCACTCCGACGACACCAGGGTCTGACACCCTGGTCGCCATCTGCCCAGGACCTCACGTCCAGCTGTGTGGCCTTCCCCTCCCATCTCAGCAATTTTGACCTTGGACATCATGTCTTAGCCCTATTCCAGCCTCCAGGATACAAATTTAGAGGGGGACCCAGGACAGAGGGGTGCCACTTGACATATTGGGCCCTTCAGTGGCTCCTTGACATGGGGACTGTCCTTTTACTCCCTCGCTCTCAGCCAGTGACCTTAACTCAGACTCTGCAGGCACCGCCTCCTCCTGCACTCAGTCCCTCTCCCACACCTGACCCAAAGGAAGCAGCGTCCTTCCCGCCCCCGCCCCCCAGTCAGGCTGTGCCTGTGCTCACCAGCCCACCCTGGCCAGCCCTGCCAATCAGATTCGCCGCCTCACCTTCCCTCTGCCCGACAGCTCCAGCCTGGAGGATGCTCGCATCGATCCAGGAGCTTGAGGAATGCTCTCTCCTGTTCTTGGCTACATCTTGGTCTGTAGCCACGGCCTCCTCGTCTGCACGTCCTTCCCCCCACACCTCCATCGTGGAAACACTGCTGGGATTGCCCATCCCAAGGTCCCTGGCTAACCAGCTAATTTCCAAAGTCCGGTTCCTCTTCGTCTTTCCCACCTTGTCAAAACCTGGCTTCCGCTCCCAGTGACCCTGGATCAGCCTGGTCCCCCTTCTCCTTACCAAGTGCATTCGCTCACGCAGCAGGGGCCTGAGGTGGCTGCCCTGGGTCGTTCTCACTGCTTCCCCAGACAAGGGCCTGGGCCCTTTGTGCTCCCCTGTGAACCCTGGCTCTTTCACTTCTCCAAGTTTGACCTGGATTGGTAGCCCCACCCATGGCCTCCTTCTGAAGCCTCACCTTCACTTGTGCTGGCTGGGAAGGCCGGAGACCTGGCCACCACCCCCACCCACACCGGGACTCCGGGCAAGGCCCTTTACCGCTCTGAGCCTCCGTTTCCTTACCTAAGTGAGGAGCTTGGATGAGAAGATTTCTTCCTTCTGATAATAAAATGCCATGACTTCCCACAAACCCCTTGTGCCCTTCCTGTCCCGCTGTCACCACCGACCAGCTGCCGAGGACCTCATTCCTGGTCTGAGACTGGCTCCCACTCCCTCATGTCTTTCCCGCATTCTCCAAGTCCCGCCTCTTCAGCCACTCCAACCAGCCCAGGTCCCGATCACGCTCCCTGCTGACTGTCCTCCCCTTACACCCACCCAGCTCCCTGGTAGTCTGCGCCAGGACCCCCGCCCAGGCCCCCTCCAGCCAGGCTGACCCCCTTGTCTCTGAGCACTGCGATTCTTGCTGTCAGTCCCTAACCTGGAATGCCCCTTGAAAAGAACGAGCATGCCCGCTCTTCAGGTTTACGTTCCATATTCTCCATGAACCCCGTAGTATAACCCTTTAGGCTGGAGAGGCCTGAGTTCAAATCTGGACTCTGCCACTTTGTGACCTTTGGCAAACCCCTGAAACTCAGTTTTCTTACCTTGGTTCCACACCAACCCAGCCCGGACCCCGTGCAGGACACTGCGGGCAGAACTGACTGAAGGGCAGGAAGAACTGCGGGGGCGGCAGGCCCCCAACTTCCTGGTGGTGGGGGCTCCTCAGGGGGACTGGGGACCAGAGCCTAACGGCTCCCTCAGCAGCAGTGACCCTGCAGGTGACATCATGACAGAAACAGGGGCACCAGCCCCTATTTAGAGTTCCTATGCAGGCCTCCTCTTGGGGGAAACAAGCAGCGGGGCAGAGGGACCCAAGGAGCCCACCGTCACAGTGGGGTTGGGGCAGGATTCCCCCAGGGGCCCCCAGTGTGGGGAGAGGCTGTCTCCACAGCCCCCAACCTCAGGAGGGAAGGTGAATGAAGGAATCGGGCTTCCGGCCTGGGAGACTCATGCAGCTTGTAGCAGGGGTAATGTGGAAGACAAGATGGAGGGCTGGGGAGTGGGGTGTGGTCAGGGAAGGGTCAAGATGCCCAGCTGGACCTGCTTAGAGCTGGGGAGCCCAGGAAAATAAGCAACTCTTGGGGGCCAAAGGCCACAAGGGCTACCACTGGGGCTGGCCCAGAATGCCACCAGAGGAAAGTCACTCTGGGGGTCCAAGAGGGTCTCTCCAACAAGAAGGCTGAGGAACCAGGGCTGCAGAAGTGGTAGAACTGTGTCTCAGCCTTAGAGGCCCAGACCACAGTGGGCTTGCCGTGTGGTCTTGGGCATGTGGGAGGAGGGGACCTAGACTGCCCCAGGCCCAGGGCCCTCCGTTGTGAAACAACAATCCGACCTGTCCTTCTGGGAGGCGCGTGGGGTCAGGGCTCATTGACTTGGCCCTGGAACCAGGCACACCCCCTCGCCCCGGTGGACTGTGCGTGCAGGGTGGGGGGCGTCGATGGGCCAGTCCCCTCTAGGTCCAAGACAGAAGGCAGAGGTGGGGATGGGGCAGCCAGAGAGGGGTGGGACCCTGGAGTAGGGAACTCTCACTGACCAATCGGCTGGGAAGCTAGAGCAGCCTCTCAGTGCCTCAGTTTCCCCACCTGTAAAATGAGAAGCACAATCCCTCCCTCCTGGGTAATTGTGGATTACCAGGAAATGTCACATAGTAGGTCCTCATCCCTCAGAGCTCTCTTATCCTAAGAGGTTTCCAAGAAGTTTCCAGAGTGAAGGAACAATGGGCTGAGCCTTGCTGGGCATCTGGGTCTGAAGTGGCAGGTGGTTGGAAGGAGGACGTCACCGTTCCCAGCACTGATGTCAGTGCCTCCTGGGAAAGCGCCTTCTCACTTCTCCTGGACCTAAAATAGAGCCGGGGGGGGGGGGCGGCGCTGTCACCAGCCAGAGGCAGCTCCCCTGTTCCTGGTGGAGGCCCTGGGTCCCCAGGGCAGAGGACCCAGGAAGGGGTTCCCTTCCTTCATTCCTGTTCCTCAGTGACCTGTGTCTCCCAGAGTGGGTTCAAGGAGTCTCTGGCTTTGGGCACAGGGTCAGGGTGGGGGCCTTACCAGTGGTACCCCACCCCATCTCCGGTCTCTGGATTCTGGGATCTCTCACAGAGGTCAGAGATCCAAGCCCCTAGTCTGGGGATCCATGCTGCCCAGGGACCCGGTGGCCGGGCTGCGGTGCTGGGGCAGCTCCAGTGGTGGTTGGGAGGTAGGTGGTTTGCAGGCAGGGCAACCTGTTCTGCCCACAGAGGGAAAGCTAGGGGGCTCCACAGGTATTCTCTGCTCCTCAAAGATTTGGGCTGACAAGGGAGGGGCAAAAATGGAGCATGCTGACAGCGTGTAACTGACCTGGCTAGTTACCATGATGTTTAGGCGGGAGGATTACAATGCCCTGTGTGAAGGACCCAGGAGCCCAGAGAGGGGAGGCCACCCCGTCCTGGTGGCTCGGTGACAGCAAGTCCTGAAGCCTTGCTCTAGAGGCAGCGGCACCTTCGGCCAGGTAGAGCCTGTCGGATGGAAAGGGAACTAGACCGGGGTGTGGGAGGGCACCGCAGTGCCCTGCTCTGCGCGGAGGGGGAGGGATCCCAAAGGCGCCCCGCAGGACTTCAGCCAAATGAGCCTCTGCCCTCAGTCCAGTCCCTGACCTTTCTGGCTCCAAAAGCCTTCGGTCAACAGGGGATTTGGGGGTTTCCGGGCTATGGCCCGGGAAAGCCGCCTCCTGGGTACAGCGCTCTAGGGGCGAACCTGGTCTGGGGCAGCCACGCCCCCGCATCTCGATCTCGCAGGCGCCCGGACTGGCGATCACTAGGTCGGAGCTCGGGGGTCCCCGTGTACCTGCCTCGCTCCCCCTACAACTCTGCAGGACCTGGGAGCAGGGGGGCGGAGCAGGGGGTCGCGGGATGGGGACCGGGTGCGACCCGCCCGCACCTGCCGAGGAAGGCCAAGGTGGTGCGAGAAGGCCGGCCCCGGGGCGGTGCCTCTTTTGTCCTCCCGCCGCGGCGGCCGGGCCCAGCCCGGCTGGGGAGGCCCCGGGGGGCGGGGGCGGGCCCTCGGCTCACGTGCTCGCCGCTCCGCTCTTAACCCGGCCCGCCGCCCCGCCGGGATGGCCGCGGCCGGAGCGCGCTGAGCCGGGCGCCCTCCCCGCCGCCGCCGCCGCCGCCGCCGCCGCCAGCCTCGCCCCGCGCCGGGCCGGCGCCCCCGCCCGCGGCTCCGCAGCCCGCGCCCCCGCCCGCGTCCCGCCTCCGCCCGCGCCGAGCCGCTCAGCCGCAGCCCCCGGACCCGGAGGATTATGAACGAGCCATGAGGCGGCTGCGGCGCTGGGCGGTCGCGGCGTTGCTGCTGCTGCCGCTGCTCCCCGCGCCCGGTGAGTGACCCCCGCCCGCCCGGCGCCCCTTCCCTGCCCCCGCCCCGGGGTTTTGCGGTGGTTTCTGCTGCAGCCACATTTTCCTGCAGTGCTCGAGGTGACAGCCGGTCTAGAGTGCAGGAGGGTGGGGGCGGGGGAGGAGGGAGGGTGCGGACACCCACCTGTCCCCATCTGGCCCGCCGCACCTCGGCCATCCCCCTGCCGCTGGCCGGCGGACTCTGCAGGTCTCTGCGGTTTGGGGGGGGCAGTCGTGACAGTTGGGCAGGAGTGAAGCAAGCTCCTGACCCCCTCCTCATCCCATCGGACTCTTCCCCTGCAGGGCACCGTATCTTTCCCCTCAAAACCCCCAGGGCCCCAAGAGCCACGCCGGAGTGGGGGGTGGGAGTGCCCATCCCATTCGCAAGTCTCTAGCCCAACGACGGGCATCTGCCTACAGCTATGGCCTTGTCTCCCCAGGACTCGGGACCCGGGGTCCTGCAGGAGCTCTGCGCTGGAGGGTCTCACCCCAGCTGTGGGGCCCGGAAGCCCCTGAGGTCACAGAGCCCAGCCGTCTGGTTGGGGAGAGCTCGGGGGGAGAGGTCCGAAAGCAGCAGCTGGACACCAGGGTCCGCCAGGAGCCACCCCGTGGCCCGGTGAGTGGAGCTGAGTGGGGAGGCCAGGGGGCTGGAACAGGCCTTAGAGCCCGTGGGAGGCCAGGGGCAGCCAGGGTTTGGGCGCCTCCCAGGCAGCTGGCTCCTGATGCTTCCCCTTTTGTACCACGGGCTACCAAGTGGGTGCTGGAGCCCACTAGTGGGAGCACGCACCTGCCCTGCTCCAGGGCCCCTCCATCATCGCGGGATCCCCTGCCCTCAGCAGACTGAAATGCCCGAGGCTCAGTCCAGTCTCGGTCAGCCTTCTGCCTCTCCGGCCAAAGCAAGTGGTTTTACTCCACACAGGGCTTGGGTCGGGCAGTGAGGGCAGGGGAAGCAGCTGAGAGCCCAGTCAGGGCTAGGGTTCCTGGGTTCCTGCCACAGCCACCCGTAGCAGGCCTTTTTGGAACAGCTTAGTGCTTGCTCCTGCCTCAGTTTCCCCCTTGCACTGATCGGCTTGTTGTTCTCCTTCCTGTCCTCGCTGAGGATGGGGCCTTGGAAAAAGGTTCCAGGCCCCAAGTGCACCCACAAATGTCACCACCCCCTGTCCCTTTCAGTTGCCAGGGCCCTCCTGCCTCCCAGAGGAAGGTTGGGAATGAAGGAGATTAATTGCAATTAATAATTAATTAATATCATGTGAATAATAATCACCCAGATGGAATATTCATTCAGCACGCCTCAGCTCTCCAGGAGCTGGAAGTTGAAAGTTAGCCAGGCCAGCGGGGCGGAGGGCGGGATGGTGAGGGCCTGGCAGAAAGAGGTGGGAGGTGCAGAGCAGAGGCTCGAAGGAGGAGGCTGGGAAGTTTGGGCCACTGAGGTCTTGGAGCGGTGGGAGGTCCTGGGCTGGGCAGAGGAGGGAAGCAGAGGCTAACACTGTCAGACTGGCATCTGGCCCTGCCTAATGTACTTGGTTAAAAGCCCTCAGGGGGGGCGGGGGCTGTGGGGGTGGGGGGACTCGGGAAATGGGATGGAGCAGGAAGGCAGCATGCATAATAGATGGACCGTCACTCAGGGCAGTGCAGAGGGGGGAGGGGTGGCTAATGGTCCTGAGCAGGCAGGCCTGGGGGTGTGGAGGGGGGGAGGGAAAGGCGAGGAAGCTGCCTTCAGCACCTGCCCAGACTCCCTGGGAGACGGGAGATGGGCAGTCGGGATGGCCCCAGGGCCAGGCATGAGGTGTCCTGGCCGGGTGTGGCCTTTAGTCTGACTCTCTTCCCTACTATCCCCCTTCCTGTGAACTGTGCACCCCAAGGCTCTGTTGGCTGGGAGGTGACTGTGGGGTCTGGCTGCCAGGACCCCTGTCTGGTGCATTAGGGGGTGCCCAGTAGGATGGTGGAGCCATGCTGTTGATGGGGTCAGAGGACGGAGGGGAGGGAGAGCCGAGGGCCAGGCAGGGAGGAAGGGTGGGTGCTGCTTAAGCATAGTCCACCTGAAAGGGGGGCTGCTCTGGGGTGTGGCGTTGCCTGGGACAGCGTGGTGAGAGCTGGGTGGGCTGAGCCCCCCACAGAGGAGGGGGAGTCTCTCTCAGTGTCGTTCTGCTGGGTGAGTGGGTGGCACGTGTGCGTGTGATGTGTGTGTGAGTGACCGAGTCCGGATGTGCCCAAGGGGGTGTCTGAGGAGGTGAGGGAGGAGGGGTCTGTGGGTCTGCGAGGCGGTGGTCCCCTCCAGGGTGGGGGTCTCTCTGGGATTGAGCCTTCCCAGTTACTCCACTGCAGCCCCCCCAGGGAACTCACTCATAGGCTGGCCTTATCTGTACCTCAGTTTCCCCTCAGATGGAATTCTCACAACTCTGTAAGGCAGGTAACTTTTGTTTGCCCATTTTGCAGATAAGCAAACCGTGGCTCGGAGAAGTTAAGTAACTTGCTCAAAGTCAAATCAGATCTTAAGCAGTGGAGTAATTTTTTCCAAGACCAGGTTCCTCCCACTGCCTCCAGGGACTCTGGATTTGGCGCAGGGGCAGGTCCCCAGCCTCACCCAGTGCAAGGTGGAAGGCCACGGGAGACAGAAAAACGCTCCAGAATGTTTCCCCCCGACCAGGAGACCAGAAGGAGACGGTGCAACCCTCTGCCTCCCACTTGGCCTTTCTCCCTGGAGCACTTCAGGCCTCAGACCCTCAGGGCCGATGGCAGAGACCGTGCAGGCGGAGCCCCGAGCCCTGAGCCCCGGTGGGAAATGCCCCGCCTTGGCGCTGTTGGGCTTTGTCTGAAGTTATTGCTCTGGTTGAGGACCTCAGGCCAAGCAAGGTGGGGGGCAGCCACAAGATCCCCGTCTGCTGGGGCCATGTGGTGAGGCCAGGGGCACACGCTACCTGGCAGGGCGGGGTGGTGGGGTCCAGGGGTGTTGACCTTCTCTGGCCTTGAGCTGGTCATGGCGCCCTTCTGAGCTCATCCTAGAATCAGGACAATGCTAATCGTCTCAGGCCACCCACTGCCAGGACGTGGTGACTCGGAAGGGCTTGGTGTGTGAGGACTGAGAGGGAAGGTGACCAGGAAGGAGTAGACGCTGGAGAAATGACAGTGCCCCAGGGGACCCGTCTGGGGCAGGCAGCCTTCTGCCTCTCCGTGTATGAATTCATTTCATTCTCATCACAACCCCAGGGGGCGGGGCTACTACTGTTCCCATTTCACAAATGGGGAAACAGGCACGGAGAGGTGAAGCAACTACCCCAGGTCACACAGCATTCAAATAGCAGAGCAAAGAGTGATACCCAGAGAAGCATTCTTAACCAGGCCCAGGAGACAGACCCTCAACTGAGCAGGCTGCGTGAGGGGCCTTCGGTCACTGGGCTGAGCTCCTGTGAGAACCACCCAGACCAGCATTCACTGGAAACGCCACCCGGAAAGCCCCCAGTTGAGGACATGTGCTACAGTGCTTGTGTCTTCTTCCTGCAGAGGGGTGGGGGACAGTTGGGTGAGACTCAGTCCTCAACCCTTGCAAGTCAGGGGCAGGGAGCCACAGGGTCTTTGCCGGGAGACCTAGCACCCCACTAGGGCCAGGGCCACACTGCGGTCTCTGCAGCCAAGGTCACGGCGCTGTCCTGAGACTGGAGGCAGGAGGGTGTCCTAGGAGGGGGCTGATGGCTGGAAGCCAGGGCTAGGGCTTGTGCTGGGCTCAGCTGGCTCCGGGGAGGGCTGTGAGCTGAGCCCTGCCGTGAGGCGGGGCAGAGGGAGAGTGCGCAGGAGGCTGAAACCTTTCTATCTGAAAGGCGGTCCATGTGGCTTTGGGGTGGGACAGCCTCAGTGGGTCCCAGCTCCACTGTGTCTGAAGGAGGAGTGTCCTGGGCAAGCATTTGGTGCCTCTGAACCCCACCTTCCCCATCTGTAAAATGGGGTAACAGTCATCTCCCCTCTGCCCGGCTGCTGTGTGGGTCAGAGGAACGGACGTCCGCACAGGTGACCTACCTAGGGTCTGGCCGGAGTAGATGTTCAGCGTGCGTGAGGCCCGCACTCCCTCCTGAGTGTGGGGGCCAGGTGCCTGCGTGAGGGCCGGTGTCAGAAACGGGAGCCAGGGCACCTGGGGGTTACCTGTCAGGCTCTGGGCAGAGTTCAGGGGGACCGCACGGGCAGGAGACTTGCTTCCCCAGCCAGACTCCCTCCAGCCTGTGGTCTTGACCTTCCTAAGTACCCCTGCTGGCAGCCTAGAGGGACCTAGCTGCCCAGAGCCTGTCTTCAGAGGGACTAATGATCCGATAAAAAAGGCGACTGCGCTCAAAAATGTAAGTCCAATCCAGTTATCAGAAATGCATCCAAGGTCGGGCCAGGTAGCTCAGCTGGTTAGAGCGTTGCCCCCGATACTCCAAGCTATGGGTTCGATCCCCAGTTAGTCAGGGCACACATAAGAATCAACAAATGAGTTGCATAAGTAAGTGGAACAACCAGTGTTTCTCTGTCCATCTCTCTCTCTCTCAAATCAATAAACAAAAAATTAAAAAGTGACAGCAAAAAAAATAATCGAAAACAGAAATCCATCCAGGTCCTCCCTCGGGAACCCCCGCTGCCCCAATGGCAAGGGGGGCCTCACTGCCTGGTGAAGGGGTGTCTCCCCGGTGGGGCCTCGGCTTCCCTGGCTCCTGCCCATCTGCCCGGCTCCTGCAGTTTCCCCAGTTCCTCAAAGCCCTCTTCAGCTGACCACTTACACTTCCTTCTTTTCATTTGTTATTACCACTAATCCTTGTGAGAATAACATATTAAAAAGGGCTTTCACTTAATCCTCACGACAACCCTCTGTCACCAATGGGGAAACTGAGGCTCAGAGAGCATAAGCAGCTCGCTCGGGCCTTCGACGCCTTTGCATTCAACAGGAGCGTGGAGCCCTGGCGGCGAAAAAGGCGTGTCACCTGGCCTCCGGGGACTAACCAACTGTTGCCCGTGGGAAAAGCGGAGTCAGGGTGCGAAGAACTGCCTAGCAGCCGAGAGTGGGGGGACCACAGCCCCTGCGGGTTGGCGGGCGCAGGCTTTATGGAAGAGGATGAGGGGGAGGAGGCTGTGGCAGGAGATGCAGGTTCAGAGTAGGTGTTCAGGGTGACTCTGGGGACAGTGCCTGGGAGTTCGAGTTGTCCAGGGCATTGCGGACCCTCAACACCTTTGTCTCCTTCTTCCCGGGACTGATTCTGTAGGTCCGGGGGGAGCCCAGCCTCTGTATTTTTTACCTTGGAACTTCAGCGGGATCTCTGCCCGCTTCCCTCTGCACCGTGTATCTGGTCGGGTCTGACACAGGGTGCAAGCAGGTGCCTGGGGAGTGGACGAGCTGGTGACAGGGACGCCTTGAGGAGGGCGTGGTCGCTCCAGCCAGGTGGCCACAGCTGCCACGGTAGACACAGACTGCAGTCCGAGAGTGAGACCTGGCCCTGCACCTCCCCAGCGTGGCCCTGGGCCAGTCACCTCCAAGTGTCTCCCCCTGAGCCTCCGCCTGGCGTTTGTAAAACGAGCGCCAGGCGTCCTGGGCAGGTCAAGATCAAGTGAGCCCGAGCATGTGAAAGCCGGATGGCCCGGGAACAGGAGAGCAAGAAGCAAGAGCAGGGCACGGGGTCGGGGCCCAGCCGGCTAGTCACCATCTGCGACAGGGGACAGGAGGGACTCCCAAGGGAAGGGCTGAGAGGTAATGGGAGAAGTCAGGGGCAGGTCAGGGGCAGGAGCAGTTTGGCTTTGATGAAACCTGGGCCTGAAGCTTGCCTGGGGAGTCTCAGGACCCTGGTGTCCGCGGGAGCCCCCTGCACAGGTACCGGGTGCGTGAAGATTCTGGGAACTGAGGTGGGCTTGCCTGATCTTTCCCGTCCTTCAGACGGGGTACTCCCCTTGTCCCCCCGCCTCCTACTTGGGCCAGGCCAGGCAAACCTGCCCAGCTATTTGGTCTCCCTCCTCTTCCTCCTACCACCTCTGGTGGGGGCAAGAAGTGATGGGGCCAGACAGGACCTGGTGTTTGCTCCCTCGTCCGTTTGGGCTTTCCTCAGAGTGCAGCCGGCTTGCTCTGCACCGAGAAGGGAGAGGCCAGATGGGGTAGCTCGTTCACTTCTGAGTGGAGAAGATTCTGCAAGTGCCAGGGCCAGCTCAGCCAGGGATCTCCAGGCCCAGGACGACCCCCACCACGCAAGCCAACTCACAGCCTTGCATCTGAGCTCAGCTTATCATTTTCACTGGGACAGTCTGAGGCTCAGAGAGGAAGCTGGACCATCCCATAGGCTGCCCGGCCTGAGAGTGAAATCAGGGCAAGGAGCCTGGGCAGGCTGCTCCTCTGGATGGCCAGTGTGGAGGCAGGTTCAGGTTTTGCCATTGGGGGCCAGGAAGAACAAGCAGGATCAGACCTGAGGGCAGGGGAGTGCAAAGGTGGGCTAGGCAGACAGAGTTCAAACCCAGGAGGGAAAAGGAAGAGTGGGATGGTCCAGGCCAGTGGGGAGGAGAGGGAAGCAGTGACTTGTCCTTGACTTTGTATTTCAAGTCTGATCAATGCTCTAAGGGCTGGGGACGGAGCTCAGAACTTCTGTCAGCCTGGAGTGGGGTGAGTCAGTGTCCTCGAGGTGCAGAGGGCTGCTGACCCAGGCTCCGGCCCTTTGCCCCCACATTACCCCTCTCCTGGGGCCTCGCACGGACACTTGGCCATTTCCATCTTACCTCACCTTTGGCGTAGAAAGACTCTGGAAACTGATCTGCTAGGCTTGAATCCCAGCTTTTCCACTTCTTAGATGTGTGGCCTTGGGCAGGTTAGTATCTCTGTGCCTCAGTTTCCCATCTGTCAATAAGGATAACAGCAGCGTCCACCCCATCGGGTTGTTGTGAAGATCAAATATGATAAACCTGTGAAGCGTTGAGAACAGTGCCGGGCACGTCACAGCCGCTCAGGAGAAATCTGGGTGGTGAGGAGGAAGCCAGCAAGCACCGGGCTGTGGGATTTCACGACATCGGGTCGGCCTTCCATTCTGCAACCTGTTCCCCGCAAAAGAAAGGCACAGATTCTTACATCTGTATGAACCAGAGGTGGGACCCTCATTTAGCGGCCTGGATTCAGTCTTCTTAAAAGGTGGGAAGAACGCCCCAGGGCCTCCCAGGCCTCTCCCACACTTCAGATCTTCTGCAGGCTCAGGGTGGGGGAATGGTTGCTGAGGACAACACCCCTCAACCCAAACTCTCCTGTCCCTTCTTCTCTTGGGTGGCTTCCCCTAGAGGCACACCAGCTTCAGGTCTGGAGTCCCACCCCCCACAGCAGCTGGGCGCCCAGGCCATGGAGGGCAGCCATCTTGCTCAGCCTGGCGCGTTGTCATGACAACCCGGAGCCTCCCAGCCCCACTGCAAAGGCCCCTCTGAAAAATTTATCAGGAAAACTTCCGTGTTTAAAAATTAACCATGGGATTGAAATATTAAAGATGAGCTACTTTGGGCGAGGCAGAGGGCAATGGACTTGGGGGTAGAGGAGCCAAGTTCTTTCATCCTGACGGGATGGCATCTGCCCATCACTCCAGCTTCCAGGCCCCCCATCAGCTCCAGCCCACCCCACCCCTGTCTGCAGAGTCTGAGGTCTCCTTGTTCCTTGGAGGCCCCAGCCTCCATGGAAGGGGAGGAGAGGGAGACAGGAAGGTAAGACCTGCTTCAGCAGGTTCCCGGGTCATACTGCACCCAGCTCCCGTGTACCCCTTTCCCGTGATACTTCTGAGAGAGGCCCGGCCCACAGCGGGAGGGCCTGGCCTGAGCAGTGGGCAGGCCGAGCTGCGCCTCCCCATCCCGGTGGCTCCGGAGGCTGCCGCAGAGAGGGTGAGCTAGCATCTGCCCCTGTGCTGCTCACCATGCCCTGACCCTGGCGGGCACGCTCCTGCCCCTACTCCCGGGAAAGGAACCGGGCCTCGCACAAAGCATCTTTCCCCCAAATCGGTGATCCTCGTAGCTGCTGGACTGTGCCCTCCCTCCCTTCCCCGGGGCTACTCTCTGTTCTGGGGTTTCCCCGATTCCCCAATTCCCACCTTCAGGCTTCCCCAGGTTGACCCTCCTTCTGCCCTCTCCCCACCCCCAGCCCGTCCACCTGGCCCAGGTGAGTTTCGTCATCCCAGCCTTCAACTCCAACTTCACTCTGGACCTGGAGCTGAACCAGTGAGTGTGGCCTTGAGCCCAGGGGCAAGGGCTGCAGACCGGTGGGCAAGGCAGGGCCTGGGGCTGGCTGCTGGAGGGGGGAGGGGGAGCCTGGGTGGAGGCAGAGGGTCTGCATCTCGGCCGGGGCGGGACCCAAGCTTGACCCAGTCCCACGAGTGACCCGTCCTTCTGCTGCCCACTCTGTTTCAGTCACCTCCTCTCCTCGAAATATGTGGAGCGCCATTTCAGCCGGGAGGGGACAACGCAGCATATCACCGTGAGTGCCTTTGGAAGGGGACAGGGAGGTGAGATGAAGGGACAGCAGGCCACTGGAGATGGGGCCTGGGGTGGACTTTATACTCGGATGGGCTTGCCCTGCAGGACCCTCCATCTCTCCCCACCTTGGAGGTTTTGGAGGTCGGAGTTGGAGCGGCATGTCAGAGGGTGTGCGGCACCCTGAGCTCCCTTGCCCAGCTCCAGGGGCCTGACCCCAGCCAGCCTCTCTGCCGGGCATGGAAGCAGCCAAGCACCATGACTGCTCCCGGCCCAGACATTCTGGGAGGGGGCAGTTGGGGAAACACTCTCTTACTCAGCAAGGAGACCCTGGGAATTCCTAGCCGCCTGGGATGGCAGGGTCCCAGTCCTAGAGGCCCAGAGGCCCAGCAGAGATGAATGAGTGTCTATAAATAGCCTCCCCCCTCCCCCAGGCTGTTCAGTAACTGGAGCACAAGTAATTCTGCAGGAAGCAGGGGGAGGGGCTGCCGGTCCCCCCTGACCCAGGAGCTGGGACCGGGAGGACACACAGCACGTGTCCTGGGTGGTCCGCGGAGGCAGTGGCGTCTGTGCACACTGCCTGAGACATTGTGTGTGCGTGTTGGGGGTGAGTCCATAGCATGCATCTAACTGAGTGAGATTATCCCGGGTGAGTGCATCGAACAGTGCGCGGCACATAGTAGGTGCCGCATGAATGCTAGTTATTCTTCTCAAAGGAGTCTGGGGTCCCTGCGTCGGCCCCAGCAAATGGCTAAGAACCACTGATGAAGTCCAACTTCCTCACTTCGTGGGTGAGGTGAAGGAAGCCCAAAGAGGGCCAGGAAATCGCCCTGGGGTGGGATGGCAGGTTAGGGGCACACCCCAGAGTAGAGCCGGGCTGTAGAAACCCAGGCGCACCCAGGACCGCAGCCCCCGCCCTCGGGCACCTCCAGCAGCCCTCATCTGTCTTCCTGCCTTCCCGCCTTCCCGCCAGGGCAGGGGGCGTGCCCACTTATATTCTGCCCCTCCAGGGCGCTGGAGACCACTGCTACTACCAGGGGAAGCTCCGAGGGAACCCCCACTCCTTTGCTGCTCTCTCCACCTGCCAGGGGCTGCAGTGAGTATGGGGAAGGGCCGGGCAGCCTGAAATAGTCTCTGACCCCCGGGCGTGGGGCCGATGGGGAGCCGCGCCTCTTTCTCTCTGCAGCGGGGTCTTCTCTGATGGGAACTTCACCTACATCGTGGAGCCCAGAGAGATGGCTGAGCCTCAGGAAGCGCCCCAGGTGAGCCTTCACTGTTCCCTCTGAAGGCACCATCCCATTCGTCCTGAGGGCTGTCACTGCCCCCTCCTTCTGCCTTGGTAACCTCAGCCTCACTGCCCTCAGTGACCCCAGCTCTGGTTCCCTCCCCCTGTGCCCCCAGCTCCAGTGTCCCCCAGGTGACCTCCCACTGGGCTCCAGTGTCCTTTGCCCCTGTCTCCTAGGGCGCCCCCAGGTCTTGACCCCGGAATCTGAGCATCTGGGAGATCAGATCTGACACGGGAGCTCCGGCCAGTTCTGGGTCACTCTGAGGTGGGGTTGGGGAACGGCTGGAGCCGTCTCCGCCCACCCCCACGCCCCCGCCGGGCTCAGAGCAGACCTGCCAGCCTTACAAGAACTAACTTTTCTTCATTGTAGGGACCCCTTCCCCACCTCATTTACCGGACCTCTCTCCTCCCAGCCCCCACCAGATGCAGGGAACCAGGTAAAGGGGGAGAAGCGGGGCTGGGGAGGGGGCTGGCTGTGCCTCCCCTCACCTGTCCCTTCCTCCAGATTGCCTGTTCGCTGCCCCTGCCTACTCTGCTCCTCCGAACCGGCCAAGGCTGAGAAGGAAAAGGCAGGTACGGGGCCCGCACAGATCTCGGGCTGCAGGGACCTAGGCTGTGGTCCAGAGCAGGACCCCCCTGCCCCTGGCTGGAGCAAAGGAGGGCTCAGATTGATGTGGCTGGGGGCCAGGGAACTGTCTCTGGAAGGAAGCCCCCCACCCCATTCTCTAATGCCAGTGTCTACACATGTCCCCATGGGGGATAATAAGGGCTGCCTGCCCTTATACCCAGAATAGGGAGGGGTATCCCCACCAGTGGGGGTCTGGCATTCTTCCTGGCTGGAGTCCAGCCCCCGAAATCTGTCCATGGCTTGGCCATGACACCAGGCATGGAGGGGACTGATTCCAAGTGCCCACCCCCTGCCAGGTCCGCAGGGGCCACCCTACGGTGCACAGCGAGACCAAGTATGTGGAGCTGATCGTGATCAACGACCACCAGCTGGTAAGTGCCCAGGCTGGGGCGACTCTGGGAGGCCGGGCTGGAAGCAGCCTTGCCCTCCACCCTCTCTTTCTGCAGTTTGAGCAGATGCGGCAGTCAGTGGTCCTCACCAGCAACTTCGCCAAGTCTGTGGTGAACCTGGCAGATGTGGTGAGCACACCTCCCCCTTCTGCTCCCTCTCGCCCCACACTCCCCGCCCAGCTGCACACATCCTTGGGGTGACTCCCCCACTTCCTGGAGGCACAGACCCGACCCCTTCTCCAGCCCTGTCCTCCCCACACCCACGCCCACCCTCCAGCTTTCTCCCCACCTTCTCCCGCCTGGGCCCAGATGTACAAGGAGCAGCTCAATACCCGGATAGTGCTGGTTGCTATGGAAACGTGGGCAGATGGAGACAAGATCCAGGTGCAGGATGACCTCCTGGAGACCCTGGCCCGGCTCATGGTCTATAGGCGGGAGGGCCTGCCTGAGCCCAGCGATGCCACCCACCTCTTCTCGTGAGTTCCCCACCCGTGCATCCCGCCAGCCTCTGCTGGTGGCCGTAGTGCTCAGGGTTATGGAACACCTGCTCTGTGCCAGGTGCTCTTGCAGGGTTTGGGGCTGATCGGGCTTATCTCGCACCTGCCCCAGCCACTTGCGACAGGCTGGGCATCCTCCCCTATATCTTAAGCTGATGCCCCTCTTCCCCACCTCCACCTATGCCTTCACCTTTGCCCATCACCTCCCCTTCGCTTCCTCTTCCCTTTTCAAACTGTCCTAGCAGCCTTCCAGGTAGGGCAAAAAGTCCGATAACAGGTCCTTGCAATTAGAGATGATCGAACCTCTGGTAGGAACCTCTTATGTGGTTTGCGGGCAAACAAACCCAAAGAGGGGAAGGGGCTTGCCTGAGATCACACAGGCTGACGTGAGGGGGGGCTCCTTCCTACTCACCTCCCCAAGGAAGGACTCCAGTAGCGGAGGATCTTCGTCTCCCTCACAGCCCAGGGGAGCCACCGTGGGTAGGGCAGGAGGTTTTCCTGACAGCTCTCTCCCATCCAGGGGCAGGACCTTCCAGAGCACTAGCAGTGGGGCTGCCTACGTGGGAGGCATCTGCTCTCTGTCCAGGGGCGGGGGTGTGAATGAGGTGAGCAGTGTGGGGTGGGGTGGGAGGTAGAGGGGCTCCTAAGGGCATGAGCCCTGTGCCTTTTGGAAGGATGTAGACATCCTTGTGCTCCGTCTTCCTCACCCCAAGTACGACAACATGGGCGCCATGGCAGTGACCCTGGCCCAGACGCTGGGGCAGAACCTGGGCATGATGTGGAATAAACACCGGAGCTCAGCAGGTATCAGCGAAGAACACCTGTGGCCCCCTAACCGGCCTAGACCCACACCCAGAAGCTCCAGGAGTGAAGAGGGTGTCCGTGGGGGTGGGGGGCAGTTGCCCACCCTCTCTTATGTACACCTGGCTCACCTCTCAGGGGACTGCAAGTGTCCGGACAGCTGGCTGGGCTGCATCATGGAGGACACTGGGTGAGTTTGGGCAGACAAATCAGAGGAAGGCCTTGTGCAAGGAGAGTCCCAGAGCGAGTACTGGTGACAGTCTGGACCTGGTGGCCTCAAGAGGTCCAGCTGTCGGAACCACTCAGGATTCCAAGAAACCCAGTTTTCTGCAGTACACTGAGCAGGGAGACCCAGATTCCTTTGCTCGGCACCAAAATTGACCAGACTGTAATGCTCACTGTCGCCGCTGGGCGCCGCCAAAGCCTCGCTTGGAGGCACTTTTGCTCCTAGTCACTCCCACCTCGGACTCCTGGAGTCCTGAGGTTGCAGAAAGGGTACAGGAGCGACCTCCCCGCTTGATGGGCAGGCGGGAAGATTGTTGTGCAGTCTTCGAACACACAGATCCTCAGTCTCCCCCAGAGGGTGAGCGAGTCCCCAGTGCATCCTATCCTCAATCTTTAGAAGGGGCCTAGAAAGTGGGCTGGGGTGGTAGGGCGCAGCCGGGACCCAGCAGCATCGCCTCCTTATCCCTGCCCAGGTTCTACCTGCCCCGCAAGTTCTCGCGCTGCAGCATCGACGAGTACAATCAGTTTCTGCAGGAGGGGGGCGGAAGCTGCCTCTTCAACAAGCCCCTCAAGGTACCAGCCCAAGGGCGGGTAACGTGGGAACGAGGCTTGGGGAGGGACCCGGTCAGACTCCCGACACCCCTTCCCCGTCCAGCTACTGGACCCCCCTGAGTGCGGAAACGGCTTCGTGGAGGCGGGGGAGGAGTGTGACTGCGGCTCAGTGCAGGTGAGCGACCGGTGCCAGGTGCGAGGCCCGGGACGTGGGGGTGGGTGAGAGGGCGGGCCTGGGTGGGAGGGTCCGGCCTTGCCCACCTCCCTCCCCTTCTCGCCGCGTCTCTCAGGAGTGCAGCCGAGCAGGCGGGAACTGTTGCAAGAAATGCACCCTGACTCACGACGCCATGTGCAGCGACGGACTGTGCTGTCGCCGTTGCAAGGTGAGGGGGAACCACTGTTTGGGTGGGGAGGAGGCGGGACCAGGAGGGACCCAGTTGCCGACCGTCTGATAAGGGGCGGGATTTAGGAAGGAGGAGCGGCAGGAGCCAGAGCAAATCTGGAGGGGCGGGGCTTGGCGCGAGGAAAGCGCCAATGGAGAAGGAAAGGTCGGGCGTGCGGGGCCTATTGAAGGCGGGGCCACGAGGAGCGGGACAGGACACCTACCCGAGGGGAGGAACGGTGAGCAGGCCTGGGGCGGGGCGGAGAGGCGGGCGAGTCCACGGTCCCTGGCAGATCCCTGAAACGCGCATCCCTTCCTCAGTACGAACCGCGGGGTGTGTCCTGTCGAGAGGCCGTGAATGAGTGTGACATCGCGGAGACGTGCACCGGCGACTCGAGCCAGGTCCGCCAGGCCTGGCTACTCTGCGGAACCCTGGGCGGGGCAACCCTTGTCCCTATCATTTTGGCGTGCCCCTCCGCTCTGCTGCTGGCCGCTGATTAACCTGTTTCCTCACCTGAGAAAGGGGTTGTTCGTGCCTCCTGGCTTCGCTCCTTCAATCTTGTTTGTAGTCTTGTTGGTGTTCACAGCACCTGGCGTGGTCCTGGTGCGTGCTAGGAATCAGAAAAGATAATAATATTTCTTACGTGCCAGGCATTTAATTTTCCCAGCCCTGTGAAGTAGGTGCAGGGAACAGGGAGACTGGGGAGGATATGGGACTGGCCGACCTGCGTGGTCTGGGTCCAAGGCAGGTCTTCGTTCCTGACATGGAAGAGCCCTGAACGTTAGCCCCCCCACCCTTGGGGGGCATTAGGCTACCCCTTCCTCCCTCCCTGGGGCCAGCCTCACCTCTCAGGCCTGGGGTCACTCTGCTCAGTCGCCCCTCTCTCTGCAGTGCCCCCCTAACCTGCATAAGCTGGACGGTTACTACTGTGATCAGGAGCAGGTATGGCGGTGTTGGGGGCTCCTCCCTCTTCTGGCTCAGTACAGTTTGCTACTCCACTGTGACCACTCCGTGTGTCAGTCCCATTTGTCTCCCGTCTGTCCCTTAGGGCCGCTGCTATGGAGGTCGCTGCAAAACCCGGGACCGGCAGTGCCAAGCCCTTTGGGGCCATGGTGAGTCTGGCTAGGAGTGGGAGAAGGGGCTCTGGAGGACCAGAATCAGCCATCTGGGGAAGGGGCAGGTTCTGGCTAAATAGGCCCTCCACTACGTGTGGCCCTGCAACTTCTCCAGGACCCAGCCGGACTGGGGGTCAGCTGGAATGTTGGAGGTCCTGGGGTGGGTGCTGGGGTGACGCCTCACATCACCTTTCTACAGCGGCTGCCGATCGCTTCTGCTACGAGAAGCTGAATGTGGAGGGGACAGAGCGTGGGAACTGTGGGCGCAAGGGGTCAGGTTGGATCCAGTGCAATAAACAGTGAGTTGCCAAGGCTCCTGGTTGAGCCTGCCCAGCCCTGGGGCCTGGGTTGTTTTCTTTTTTCCAGAGATGGAGCAGTAATTTCTTCTAGGATGTGCCTGTGAGTCTAGATGGGAGAATATGTAAAAAAAATCAGAGTGTGAGAAGGCAAATTCAAGTTCAGTAGCTGGGTCACAGGTCAGACTTAGGGCCCACTGTCTCCATACCGCTCTACAGGGACGTGCTCTGTGGCTTCCTCCTCTGCGTCAATATCTCTGGAGCTCCTCGGCTGGGGGACCTAGGAGGGGACATCAGCAGTGTCACATTCTACCACCAGGGCAAGGAGCTGGACTGCAGGTGTTGGCTGGGACCATGGCTGGGGAAGGGGAGGTGGCAACTCTGATAGGGTTGGGGGCATGGGCGGAGGCTGGCTGTGCCGTCTCCCCAGGGGTGGCCACGTGCAGCTGGCCGATGGCTCAGACCTGAGCTACGTGGAGGACGGCACGGCCTGTGGGCCCAACATGCTGTGCCTGGACCATCGCTGCCTGCCTGCCTCTGCCTTCAACTTCAGCACCTGCCCAGGCAGCGGGGAGCGCCGCATCTGCTCCCACCATGGGGTGGGTGCCTGGAGACCAGAGATGGCGGGAGGGGCTTACAAGAGGGGACAGAGCCCTGCTTGCTTTGACGGGCCCCACCCCCCACCTCTAGGTCTGCAGCAATGAAGGGAAGTGCATCTGCCAGCCAGATTGGACAGGCAAAGACTGCGGTATCCACAACCCCCTGCCCACGTCTCCGCCGACCGGGGAGACGGAGAAGTATAAGGGTGAGGCTGGTGCTGTCTGGGGAGGGGCTCTGTCTTCTCGCCTCGCCTTGCCTCGCCTGTGCCTGCCAACCAAGCCCTGCCATCTTCCCCAGGTCCCAGTGGCACCAACATCATCATTGGCTCCATCGCCGGGGCTGTCCTGGTTGCAGCCATCGTCCTAGGCGGCACGGGCTGGGGATTTAAGTAAGAGACACTCACGCCCCCTGCCCCCACCCCTCAGTGTCCTGGGGGTTCTCAGAACCCCAGGCAGTTGGAGCTGAGGGGCCTCTCGAGAAGTTAGCTAAATCTGAGCTCGCACGTCACGGGCCAGGCCAGCCACAGGCCTTGTTTTAACATTTAAAGAAATTAGTTGCTTACACTTTAAAGACCCAGAGATTTTACATTAACCAGGCTGATTTCCCGCTTCTCGTAAAGTGAGACAACTGGGCCCCTCATCGTGACCCAGACAGAGCGGAGCTGAGCAGGGCTCTGTCCTGTGTGCACCCTCTCTAGGCCCCACCCAGCCTGTGGTTCCAGGCACCTGGGTCTAGGGCTCTGAGCTGGTCTAAAACCCTCGGTGTGCTAAGGAGGGACCCGAGGCCTGGGGTCACACAGTGAGTTAGTTACTGAGTCCCAGGTATCTGTCCCTAGGCCTGGCATCAGGGCCCAGGGCCCAGGGCCCCTGGCCCGTCTTTGGGGCAAGGGGTCTCATAGGAGCTAGCGGCCCCTCCCCGAGAGGAGGTCACAGATGTTTTCTTTTTCCTTCTCCCTTTGCCCATCCTCTCCTTGGCTCCCGAAGAAACATCAGGCGAGGAAGGTATGACCCGACCCAGCAGGGGGCAGTGTGATGCCTGTCACCTCATCCCTCCCACTGTCCGTCTCCATCTCATTTGTCACCTCGCATTCTGTGGACAGGACCTAAGGGCTGGTTCCCCGCACCGCTGTTGCTGATGTCGCTGCAGGGGTGGGAGAACCTACTCCTGGAGGAAAGTCCTCAGCCACTTCCTCTTGCCCACCCATCCCCTCAGGCCTTGGTCCAGTTTGCTCCTGGCCCTCCCCCGACTCCCTCAGCCCCCACCCCCAGGAAGGGAGCCCCCCTCTGCATCCCATTTGTTTTGTCTCTCATGTCAATGCAGTCTGACTTTCCACCAGATTCCCTCCCTGGCCAGCCTGTGACTGGCTGCCTGGGGCCCAGCTTGGAGGGGTCTCCCTCTGGGCCCTGCCTCCTGTGCTGCCCTGACGCCCCCTCTCCGTTCCAGGTCTGGAGGGGCCTAAGTGCCACACCCCTCCCTCCAAGCCTGGCACCTGCGTCTCAGCCCAGAACCAACCGGGAAGCTGCCCCCCACCCAGCCACGGAGGGAGGCACCCTGCAATGTCTTCCAGGCCCAAGCCTTTCAACCCCTGGCCCCGCAGGGGTTTGGGTGGGGGGCTGTGGCCCTGCCCTTCACACCACCAGGGTGGACCAGGCCTGGGGCGTTTCCCTCATGGTCCCCCACCCCACCTCATGCGGCTTTGGCCTTGCACACCAACTCTCTGTGTGAATGTAGCTTCCATCATCACAGTGGTGGGGGGAGGGGGTGCCCCCGGGGGCAGGGCCTGGGATGGCCCTTCCTCGAAACCAGGCAGCTGGGACAGGATTCTAGCTCTCTGGGACTTAGGGAGAGGGGGCTGAAATCAAAAAAAAAATTTTTTTTAACTGAATCTTAACCTATGAATGTAACTCTGGGGGTGCTGGGCCAGGGCAGTTGTGGGATGTTTTGCCATTTGTGGGAGGGGCCGGAGGAACCGAGGCAAGGCCATCCCCCGGGATGACTACACCTGGAAGCTTCTCAGCGAACACTGACGCCCCCAGCTGGGCAGGGGCCAGGCGTCCTGACTCTCGTTCTGCCCTCCCAGCCCTGCTGAGGTTGGGGAGGAGTTTGAGTGCTGATCCAAACCAAAGCTGCCTGCTCCGTGCCCAAGCCCAGATTACGGGTGCGGCAACCACATGTCCCAGATTGTCTTTGATTCAAAGTGACCATCCTTGCCAGGATGCATGTATTTGGGGGTCTAGAAAATGCAGCCCCTTAAATAAAATGGCACCTTCCCCCTTTTAAGAAGGGTGATTCTGGAGCTGACTCAGGGTTTAGGTGCCCCCTGGCATGACCTAGTGGTCCCAGGCTGGGCCATCTTTTCCTGGGAGGACTTTCCCAAGTAGGGAAGGCCTGAGGTGGCCCAGTGCCTGGAGGGCTAGGGGTTCTGCCTGTGATGTGCATGAGGAGGTAGGAAAAGGCGGGTCTCACTGATGATCTTCAGCTTCTAGAAAAGTCCTCAAGGCCCCGTCAAACCCATTCCACTCCTTACCCCCATCCCAGGGCCGAGTAGTAAGTTTACAGTTGTTTCCCCCTGTGTTCTCGTTCCCTGCTGCAGGGGAGGCTGAGAGACAGGTGGAGGCCAGGCCGACTTCCTCAGTCCTCCCACAAACAGCCTGGCCCGTGGCCTTCCCTCCTGACCCCTGATTGGGACAGAGGAGCTCTGGCTCCTGACTGTTGCAGACCAGCTGGCAGGGACAAGACGGGGGTCTAGCTACCTATGGATGAAAGCCACAAACGAATGGAGCCCCCTCCCCAGGGACGCCCACCCAGACTCAGCAGGGATTTCTGAATGCCCCAGGGGCCTCTGAGCCGCCTATGTTAGCCCCCTGCTCCTGGGGCCGCTTTGAGGAGGAATCATGGAGGAGGTGGCTCCCCGTTTATCTGCACCACCCCTCAGGGCAAGCCGGGGACTGAGACCCATTGACATCCTCTTGGGTGACTGAATACAGTGGGGTCCTCAGGACTGAGCTTCAGCTGGCACTGCCCTAGCAAGGAGATAGGTGGAGTACCCCTCTGGCCAGCCTGCTTCACCAGCACCCCCCAGCTGGGGCAGGGGCAAGGGCAGGGGTGCGAGGCTTGGGTTTTGCACTATCGCTGTGATACCTTAAGGCGCCCTCTGATGGTGCACATGTGCACACAGGTGGCGATGCATCTGGCACAAGCATTTGGATCCACACCTCTGCACAAGTTTGAATACCTCTGCACACATGGACTCGGCTGTGTGTGCGCACGTGGGGGTGGGGTGGGGTGTGGAGAACTTAAGACTTCCTGTGACCAGTCCTCACGGCTCCCGGCTGTCTGTGTCCTCCTGCCCCGACCCTGGCAGTGCCCAGGGGCGACTGGGGGCTGTGCTGGCCTGGCCTGAAACTGGCTCCATATTGCATCCTGTATATATGTCATCGGGGTTCGGGGTGGGGAGGCAGGGACAGAAACATCAATTAAAGATCATGTCTGGGGGCTCACACCAGCCTGTGCCTCTCCTTTCTGTAAATGACCGCGCTGTGATGAGGGGACCCTTCCCTGTCCTCCCTGGCCCTGGAAGGAGCATGGTGATGGCTGATGACAGGTGGGGGGAGGGTGAGCCCTGAAGGCAGGAAGTGAGCCTAGCCTCCTAGGTGCTGGGAGTCTAGGAGGCAGGGCGGAGTTTTCCGTTTGCGGCCAGGAAACAGACACCAGCTGGGTGGACGGTCTGGCCCTTCTGCTTCCTCCACTCTCCCAGCAAAGGTAGCTGCCCTCGGTTTCGGAGCAGAGCAGGGGGGCAGTGCATGGAAAGCATCTAACTGAAAGCAGGAAACTCAACTTCCCTTTTATGGTTGAAGCCAGAGAGGCCTGTGCTCACCTAAAACCCCTCATCTGGTCCTAAGGGCAGAGTGCTCTTGGGCCCACAGGGAATGCGTTCTTGTCCCACCTGGACTGCCTTCTGCTGCACCTGCGAGGCTGAGAGCTCCCCCACCCACTGGAGCCCGTTTGAGCCAGATAGGTATGACTCTTTTATTTGGACTTTTTTGAGTGGCTGACAAGTTTACTTTTGAGTTTTATGCAGTACACATTGGAAATAACAACATGAGCTGTGTTGAGGTGAGGAGAAGCTCAGCCCCGTCCAGGTCATGGCCGGGCAAAACCAAGCCAGGCCAGGCCAGCTCCCCAGTCGCTGAGGCAGGACCCTGCCTGGTGTGACGATGGGCAGCCATCGTCCCTGGTCACTGCCGCCCTTCAGGGCCAGGCTGTGCCGGGGCACAACGCTGGAGCCCCTGCTGATCTCAACACTCCTTTCCACCCCCAGCACAGAAGCGCCCTCCTGGGTTCACGGGGGCCGCCCACAGGAAGTCGCTGCCCAGTGGCAGTGAACCCGTCCACTGGTTCTCAACCCCAAGGCCGCCACAGCGTCCCTGCCACTTGCAGAACCTGGCCCTACCAGGACTGCCAGGCGTGACACCACAGTGACCATCATCGGGACAGGGCGCTTCCAAAGGGAAGTCCGAGTCCCTCAGGCCTCTCCCACAGCAGCAGACCCAGCTCCAGCCGTGCACGCCCGCTGGCCGGGGAGGGGACAGGGCCCCTGCTGCAGGGGCCTGGGGGCTGCTCCGGCTCACTCCACGCTCAGCACGGGTTCAAGGCGGACTTTGAGAGCGCCCAGCAGAGCAGGCTGGCCCAGCGCTCAGGCACGGGATGCACCAGGTGCGCCCCCACCTCTTGGAGCCGCGTCTTGCTGGGCACCACAAATGGGGCCTCACCATCCTCACTCCCTTAGTGGCCTTACTCAAGTGGCAGAAATGCACAGAAAAGCCAAATCTGTGACTGTCCTTAAGAAAGTCCCCAGAGGTTGGTCCTGGAGGCTTCAGTCCGCACCTGCCCTCAACTTGGCACCACCCGGAAGCCCGTCGCAGCCACGCTGCACAGCCCGGCACCCTGATACTCACAAGGGAAAAGCGTTCCCTCCCAAAGGTCACCCGGTCCAGCTCTCTCACGCGGAGGGCAGCAAAACCTTCTCCGTGTCCTTTCTTTCTCTCCCACATCCCCAGGTGTCTGCTGGGTGCAAAGAGGCAGACCTTCCCATACGGGCGCCCTGCCCCCCAGCTTGGCACGTGCCGTCTGGCCGGGCATGGCCTCTCCCTGGCCGGACAGAGCAGGGTCACAGAGGGGCCGGGGCGGTGGCGCTGCCCAGGAGCAGACAGACGTGTACTGGTCTTATCTTTTTCTCCAGACCACTTTGGGCCTGGGGCAGTGTGGGCCTGGGAGTCCTGCTAGCTCAGGGGACAGATAAGTGAGAGGTGGGGACAGGGAATAAGGGATGGAAGGACAGGGAGAAGATACTAGGAGCAAGAAATAGCAGCAGCGGGCAAGGTGCTGGGGAGAATGAGCAGCTGGAAGCTCCAGGGTCACCCCCATATCCTCCACAGTCAGGACCGCATTGCAAGTGCCCAACAGCCACATTCGGCCAGGCCAAGACAACAACAACGCTATTAAGTAGCAACATTTAAACCCAGGAAAGAAGGCAGAAGAAAGGAAACACACTATAGCAAAAAATACTTGGATCAGCTGCAGCGGACAAGACTCCTGAAAGGCAGAGGGAATCTGTGCGTACCTTCTGGAAGGTAAGCGAGGAGCTAGGATAGCTTTGGCAGTCAACCACTCAACATTGGTTCATGTCGGGACTCAAGCTATTGCTATTGTGTCCTTTAGGGCCCTAAAATATTATGACCTGGAGACCATTCTTGGAGGCAACTCCAGAATGTGCACTGGCAGTCCTCGCCACGGGCAAAAGCCTTCCGGAGGGGCCATGGGCACCTGAACCTTTGGGAGAGAAAGGTTTCCCTACTTCATCAGGTTGATGAGACCATGGAGCCACGGAGCCATGGATAATAACACCATGCAGAGCCCTGGAGGGAGCCTTCCACCCACTCACAGTCTGCGTTCCAGGTCAGCTATTTATAAGGGAACGAGGTGCCCCTCAGCTCGCCCCCAGTATGCTGATGTATCGCCATGCCTAACCACCCTTTGCTCTCTGCGCAAAGCTCTTCATCCGGTCCATCTGACCATGAATAGAGACCCATCCCCGGGTGAAGGGACAAGGACAGCGTTGTCCAGTGTACTCACTGGCCCTGTGCTGTCTCAGGGACAGCCCTGGCCACTGGGCTCCATCATGGAGTCCCCACTGCCTTCCTTTTTTTTTTTTTTTTTTAATTGAGAGAGAGAGAGACATGTCAGTTTGTTGTTCCACTCATGTATGCATTCACCATTTTCTGTATGTGCCCTGACCGGGGATAGAACTCACAACCTTGGGGTGTTGAAGATGACACTAATCAACCGAGCTACCCAGCCAGGGCCCTGCTGACTTCTTGGGCAATGCTTCAGCTGGGCTCTGAAGTCTTAACTGCCCCACCCTCTCCCGGCCCCTCGCACACAGTCCTGGCCTTCAGCCACCTGAACCCCTGCCCACTTGGCAGCCTGCAGCCTCTCTGACAAGTGTCTAACCAGCTGCCAATCTCTATTCTCCTCAGGAACCGTCTGCTTCTCCCTGGCAGCTGTAGTGCCCACTTGGGTTTAAAAATAAACTCACTGTCTGCCTTTCTCCAGCCTGACCCCGTAACTGCCGCTACCCCGGGTTGAGCCTGATCCTGGCTGCCTCTGAAAATAAGATGCCACCATCACTCCAGGAACGTATTCCTGCATCTCCACCAAGGACAGACTGCAGGAAGTCCATCCCAGGAAACTGTGTTTTGTCTCCAGGCACCTGCCACTCCCGTAACCTGAGGGTCGTTCCCAGGTGGGGGGTTTAAGCACAGGAGTGGGGTGGCAGGAGGCAGGGCTCATCTTAGGGAGAGAGACGCCCAGGGTTGCCCAGACTGATGTCATTACAAAATTATAGTTTCCAACCTTCTCTGGGTGCTCACAGCAACGGTGCAGGCTCAGCTGCCACCTGCGTGTACCTAGTGGCTGTGCCTCCACCCGGACACCCCTCCCCTCCTCCCTCACACTCAGTCTGAAACTCGACTCTTAAGGCCTTGCCTTCATTCTTACCAGTGCTCTGGGGTCCTTCTCCCAACCCCTCCCGCCTCCTGAGGGTGTCCTCTCATCATCCTGTCACTCACCAGTCCCCTCCCCTGCCACCTTCTCCTTCCCATAACCCAAGACCTTTCCAGCCTTAAAAATAAAAACAAACACCACCCTCTGGCCAGCAGCCCGCATATCTTTACAGCTGCATTTCTTGATAAAATTGCCTACTCCCTCTATCACATCTCATCACTCATCCAGTTCTTGGAACAAATGCTCGAGATCACCACCTCCAGAGTCACCTGCTTTTCCATCCCATCATCTGCTTCCTGGCAATGGCCAGTCCCGCTCCTGCTCCTCCGGCTGCTCCTCTCCAGTCCCTCCTCAAGCCTGGAGCTCTGGCTCACCTGTCTGACCCCCACTTTCCCCCTCCAGGTCATTTCGGGCCCATCTTCCCCTTTTGGTTCCAACCTTGGTAAAGCCTTTCCTTAAAGGCTCTCATCCTTGGACCTTCTGCCCATTTATGAGTTCACCCCACCCCACCCCCCACTTTATCTGGCTAACATCCTCTAAGTCTCAATTTCTGTCCCTTTGTTCCAGAGAGCCAGCCTGGAGGCCTCTCCACCCCCACAGGCAACAGCGGCACCATGAAGGGGGGCTGAGGCTGCCTTTTTCAGGGTCGTATTCCCAGCAAGTCGCTGGTGCCTGGGACATTCGTGGTGCTTCATACATGTTTCTTGAGTGGAAAATGGCAGTGTCAGCCAGCGACTAAAGCAGGCTGAAGGCCACCGCTGTGGTAGGAGGAACAAAAAGGAAACATAAAACTGCACCTGAAAGTCCAGACTGGCCCACAGTTGTTCTGTGCACCTGAGTTTGAAGCCGGGATCTGGGTGATCTCTTGGGTGTGGAAGCCAAAGCTTCCTTTGAGACACACCCCATAGCCTGTGCTCACCATGGAATTTCTGTCCCGACGCATGGTAGGAGGAGTAACGGGCTCGATGCTGTAAGGAAAGAACAGAAACGTCACGCTTCTGGCACCAGGCACCTCCGCCTATGATGCCGCAGAGTTCAGGGCCCCTCGTCCTGGAGAGCTTCCCGGGGGCCGGGACTGGCCAAATACAGCAGCGCGGGCGACCCTCACGCTCGCCGGGCCACGACTAGTGCCATTTCACAGGTTAGGAAAGCCAGCCTTAGGGGACATGTCCCCTTGAACTGTGTTGCCTGCGACACGCCTCCGACACTTTTCTGTAAAGGTCTTTTCTGCAACCGGACGCCACCGGGGGCCTGGTGTTCTGCCGCTCCTCTGCACCTCTGCAGAGCCTTCTCGTGGAACCTCCACGCGGGACCCCGATGCACCCTCGCGGTTGAGGACACGGACCCGCGCCGGTCCTGCGGCCCGGTGAGCAGTGAGCTGCTCGGAGGTCCGGCTGCTGCTCCCAAGGCAGGGGCCAGCCACTCCCTTCAGAGGACCTTCATGAGTTCTTCCCATTTCTGCATATTTCATAAATGTCACATAGGTATAGTGTTCACTTCCTAAAATACTTGCCCAGAACCCCCAGGCACTTAAGGAAGAATAAGAGGTAAAGAGAAAGCCCTAATAATCAGTGTTGCCGAAAGGGGCTGGGACCAGAATTCTCTTTCCCTAGCCGGGACTGCTGAATTGAAGAGAAGGTCCTAAGAAACGATCAACTTCTCAACTGAGTCCCCCTGCAAAGCCCCCAATCCATGTGGCTTTGGTGGAAATTTCTATGGTGGGAGACACACCACCTCAAAAAGCAACAGATTCATCAGGAAACTTAAAACTGTACCCAAGCCCTGCCTCCCGACGAGTCCTGGAACAGCCCTGTAGGTGTGTGAAGACCACCGACTGCTATTTCACTTCCTCAGCGGCAAGGCCTGGCCAGTGCCTCCAGGGCCCTCGCAGGCTCTGCCCCAGGCCTGGTCTTGTCATTCCCCTTGGCAGCGCCCAAGCCTACCCACGTCCCTCCTAAATCACGATGCCCAGACACCAGGCGAACACCCCAGGATGTCGTGCCCTGCAGAGCGGGAGCACAGCACCTTCCCCAGAGAGGAAACTTGTTTCTATGGGAACAAAATTCTGCTTTGATCAGACCTCATCAGGAATGCGTATTTCATTGGCCTTCCTCTCACCATGATTTATTTGGCCCAAATCTGTAGATATTAAATCTGAGAAAGTTCTTTGAAAGCTAGATTTAACATAGTTTTTAGTCTTTAGGAAGGTGCCAAAAAGTACGTGTCAATCCCTGTTCAGAGAATTTATTACATGAAAATACTAGATATTACCACCCAGGAGAGATTGCCTAAGACCGCCATTAAGCACCTGCATGGTCGTTACCTTTGGGCAGGTGGGGCAAATGCACTTCTGTGGAGCGAGCTCTCCTGCTTTCTCGAGGATGTGGGGCCACGGCGAGGCCACCATGCTCCTGGTGGCCGGAAGCATGAAACTGAAGGCGTCCGCAGCTGTGCCATCCGCTCAAGTGGTCATTACAAAGCAAAAGTGATGGCAGGAAAAGCACCCCGAGACGTAGTAAGTGAAAAACAGGATGTAGGAGTGCTTATAGAATGAGCTGCGACAGAATCCACAAAAATGGACCAACCGTTACACTTGGGGAGAAAAACTGCTGGAAAGGGATATTTACTTCTCACCCATTTAATATATATTGGTAGTTTTAGTTTTTAAGGCGTGCATGTATATTACCTTTTAAATATCAACGAGGATTATCTAAGGGTGGAAGTTGCAGACCATTTTTACTTCCTACCTACTTTTCTGGGTTTAAAGATGAATAAATGCATGTGTGTTTTTAAAAAAAGAGACAGTGGTAATAATGACTTTCTAGGGACTGGGTAATTATTGGTGTATTTTGTTTTCTCTTTATTTTCTGAGTTATCCAAGTTTTTTTTTTTTTTTTTTTAAGATTTTATTTTCAGAGAGAGGAGAAGGGAGGGAGAAAGAACAATGTATGGTTGCCTCTCACATGGCCCTCACAGGGGACCTGGCCCGCAACCCAGGCATGTGCCCTGACTGGGAATCGAACCGGGACCACTTGGTTCCCAGCCCGCGCTCAATCCACTGAGCTACATCAGCCAGGGCTGATTCATTTTTAATTGTCCTAAAAAAACAAAACTTACCCTCTTAATGGTGTTTAAGTGTTCAGTTCAATAGTGTTATCTTCACATGTATGTTACAGATTTCCAGAACATTTTCACCTTGCAAAACAGAAACTCCACATCTATCAACAGCTCATTACCCTAGCTCCCGGCAATCACCATGCTGCTTTCTGTTCCGGGATTTTTGACTGATGTAAATATCACGTATAAGTGGAATTGTACAATCTTTGTCCTTTTGTGACTGGCTTGTTTCATTTAGTGTAATGTCCTCAAGACTCATCCATGGGACAGGCCTTTCTTTTAAGGCTGAATGTCCACTGCATGTATGTGATCTGTTTTCTTTACCCGCTCACAGGGAGTCACTTCCACTCCTTGGCTATGGTGTATTCACTATGCTGTAATAAATGTGGGTGTGTAAACATCTCCTTGAGATTCCGGTTTTGATCTTTTTGTGTATATACCCGGAAGTGGAACTGATAGATTAGTGAGCTTTTTATAAAGTAGTTTGGCTGCTCACCTGAGTTTGGGTTGACCATGGATATTAAATTGCTTCTGATGAAATTATAGAACCAGACAACTGCCATAAACTGGGAACACTGCTCCTTGCATTTCTTACTCTTTCTGCACGGAGTGACTCAGACTCAGCATGGAGTGACTCAGACTCAGCATGGCATTTCTGCTCATAGTTTTCCTAGTAACTGACGAAAGCCTTTTCCCTCCTCTGTGGCCAGGCCTCCGAACACAGGTCCGAGTTGAATCAACTGTTTATTTGATAAAATAAACAACCAAGTAGGATTGCCAATTTTATCAAATAAAAGTGCCGGATGCTCAGTTAAATTTGAATTTTGGATAAACAACAAATTTTCAAAATATCAGTATGTTCCATGCAATATATAATTATTCACTGTTGATCTGGGATTCCAGTTTAATCAGGCACCCCGTATTTTATCTGGCAACCCCAAGTCAAGGGTAATGGGCTCCTGCCCAGGACATCTGTTCCAGGCCCACCTGTGCGGACCTATTCACAGCCTCCTCCAGCTGTGCTGCTGCATTTCTCATCCCCCCTCACCACACAGAAACACCCCCCCAACCCCACCCTGACGCATACCCTCAGCTTGTATCTGCCCTTCCTTCTCCTCGCAATTTCCCAGGATCTGAGCCCCCTACTCAGAAGGGCTGGCTCAAATGGCCACTCACTGCCTAAAGGCCAAAGGGATCAAAGTCCCCACTGTCCTTGAAGTCAACAAGCCCCAGAAGCCAACCACTGGAACTGAACAGCGCAATCACAAGCTGGTCTATGATCCTGACGGGCTCCTATGCTGCAGATCCTTGCCCTTGATCATTTCCCTCTCTGGACGTGAAGTAAGCAATCCATTGGCAATTTGCACTTACCCTGTTTCCAGGGCTTTTTGCCATTAAAAGCATCTTAAGGAGCCCAAATCCCCGTGCAGACCATGTTGCTGTCACAGCCTGTCACCGCTCTCAGCACCTGCGTACAGGTCTACCAGGTCGCTGCCTGCTGGGCAGAAAGCGCAGCTGCAGCGGGCTTCAAGGAAAAAAAAAAAAAAAGGCCAGGCCAAAGGAGCTCCCTGTCAGCGTTCTTCAATGTTCCCAGTGCAAAGACACATTTTCACTTCCACAGGACGACACAAACTAAAAATAAAATCAAAACGAGCGATCCAGTTCTGTATCAGTTTTCCCCACGGTCAGGTCCCATTCAGGTCACTGGTCATGCTCGAGAATCGGTTATGAACAGTTGCTTGATTCTGCTCTGCCCGGAGTTGAAGGCCGCCAGCCAGCCGCGCCCTCTGCGGCTTGCGGGCAGAGCAGATAGGGCGCTTGCGGGAGGTGCGGCCCCGGGTGACGGAGAAACCCGGCCAGCTCTTCCCTGGGGCGCCAGCAGCGGGCTTCCTTTTCTTTCCCAGCATGTCAAGGGCAGGGCAAGGAAATGCTGTGCCATTTCCTCAGGATTGAGAGGGCAAGAGAGAAAACCAGCTGACAGCAAATATGGTCACCATGTCATCATCTCTTTTCCCAATTCTGAGTCACTTCCTAATTCCTCAAAAAATAAGTTTCTAAGTAATGACAAACACATTCGCATACAAGGTGTGTGGTTCCTTCAGCGTGGGCGAAGGCCCAGGCACAAACCAGGAGTCCCGAATCTTCCGAAGCCCTGTGACTCCAGACACCCAGCAGTCATCCTGAGGGGGCAGGAGGCACCCCTGTGCCACGTCAGTTCTAACCCTCCTCGAAGCGAAGGAAATCATTCAGAACAACACCTCTCCCCCTTTTATTCTGGCTCACACTTCCTGTGAGTCACAAGCCTTAACGTGCGGCAGGATTACCTAGAGATCGTTTGGGCGAGAAGTTACTCTCTACCTTCCAGTGACGGTGTACTCAAATATACACTAAAAAGGGTGAATTTTACTGCATGTAAACTATAATAATTTTTTTTTTTTTACAAATCACCTAGATACTCTGGTTTCTCTTCAGATCGTATAAATCTTCCGCCTTTTACAAATCACCTAGAGAACTTGTTAGCTCTGACTATGTAGGCCTGAGATGGGTCCGTGAACCCACATTTTGATTGGCATTCCCTGTTCTTACACAGGTAGTCCAATGGTCTCATTCAGAGAAAGTGCTGTGTGCACAGCAAGGCCCACCCAGCGAAGACCCACCTCGCCCTCCAGGAGAAAGCCACACTAGCAGGTGCATCTGCACCCTCTTCTCGGTAAAGACCAAAGGACGCTGGGCTGAGCCACTGGGCAATGGCTGTGCAGACCTGGATTCTGCTCTCAGCTCCGCTTCAACCTCCCTGTTCCTCATGCCCCTGTGCCGATTTATCTAAAGCAGGCAAACCCTATATTGTCTATTAACATAAGCCATTAAAACGTAAACATATTGTTTTAAATTCTATGTAGCAAAGAAAACATTTTATCTTTGATGCCAACACTTGAGGTATTAATAATCCCTGTTTTGATGGCAAATCTGACCAAAAATGCACTTTTGAAACTAGCAGTGACTTAACTGCTCCCACAGCTTTCAAGCAGTTCAGTTTATTACCAAATACGGCTGACTACCCAGTTTACCATCCTGCTGCTGGGGGTGGGCCCTCTGCATGACCTGCAGTCGGCTGTTCCGGCCTGGGGGGGCACAGAGGGCATTGCTACAATAAATGAAACCCTCTCCCACACCCGCCTCTGCTTAGAAGGTAGATGAGAATGTCCAAGGCTGGTCTGTCAGTGGGAGCACCCCTCCCAGAAGGCACTCCTCCCGAGAACCAAAGGGAGCCAGAGACGGGTGTTACCGGGTTCTGTGCTTAGGCCTCAGCCTCCCCCTCCTCCTGCACAAGGCCACCAACCCTCCCCAGATCATGACGACCCATTGAGCCATGGCAACCTGAGTTCTTACACCCAGCTGTGAAAAAGGGCATCTTGCCCTGGCTCGTGTGGCTCAGTGGATGGAGTGCTGGCCTGTAAACCAAAAGGTCGCCCGTTTGATTCCCAGTCAGGGCACATTTCTGGGTTGTGGGCCAGGTGTCTGGTTGGGGGCATTGGAGAGGCAATGAATCCATGTTTCTCTCCCTCCTTCTTTCTCCCTCCCCACCCCCGCCTCTAAAAATAAATAAATAAATCTTTTAAAAAGGGGGGGGGCACCTCAAGCTCAAACCTCTACTCGGAAATTTTCCTGCTCATGCATTCCCAGCATCAACTTACAGGTGAATGACGTATAAGACCAGATTTTTGTTTCAGGGTTTCTGTGTAAACCGTTAAGCTCTTGGGTACTACTTTATACAAAGAATGGGGTAATGCCCTCAATGTGACGCTTCCTGGCAACTGCGTTTTCAAGCCTGGGAAAAGATGCACAGACCACAGAGGAATCTTCTGAACTGTATTTGGAACTGACAAAACATTTGGAACGGAAAGGAATCTTTCTAGAGACGAGCCCTGAGCACAGAGTCTGTCTCCGACCACCAGTTTAACATCAGCTGCACAGACAAAACCAGCAACGAGGGGTCTCTGGCACCAGAAGGGGTAATCCTTGGCTGTTCACACAGTACCCAAACTGGACACCACAGATTAGACTGATCGATGGTTAATAGTTGAATTTTACATTTAAATTATCGTAAAAAGTTGAAGTCCTAGCTAAGTTTTTCGGTATCAATATCCTAACCACATGGAACACTTAGCGCCTGAGGTAGAGACTTCTGTAAGAGATTTAAAGAAAACAGAATGAGAGTACAATAAAGAGAAAGACTTCCAATCTCAAAAGCATACAGTCACGTTTTTGTTGATTCAGCAAGCCGACCCTGAAATGCAGAACTCTTCCTTCTTTAATTTCTGCAGATTTCGCACAGGAGTGGGACTTTCTTCTGTTTAAACTCCTGGATTTTGGAAAACTATGGATTGTGCAAAACCCAAACTGATCTGACATCATTACTCAAAAACACAACTGCATTAGCAACACGTAAAACCTTTTAAACTCTCCATGATGTGTGGCCAGAATGAGTGACACATATGTAATTCAACTTAATGATTCTAGTATTTGATGGTGACTGTGAAATATTACAGATTTACAGTCTGTAGGTGAGTTGCAATTCTGCTTCCAAACTCTGAACAGTATAGGTGCAGGGCTTTATTATAATTTTCAGGTGTTAAAGCTCTTCATGAGATTACATGATTTTATTTTCTTAAAAGATTTTATTTTTAGACAGAGGGGAAGGGAGGGAGAAAGAGAGGAGAGAAACAGCAACATGTGGTCGCCTCCAGCGCAACCCAGACACATTCCCCAACTGGGAATCGAACTGGCGACCCTTTGATTCGCAGTCGACGCTCAATCCACTGAGCCACACCAGCCAGGGCTACACGATTTTATAAAGATAAAATTATTCTAATACCGGGGAACCTTTCTATTAAAATGAACAGCAATGGTTTATCTTTGACTTCAGGTAATTTTCTTCAGTCAGGAAAAGACTTTTCCTTTAGAAAAAGGCATTTCTTGAATTCAGTTCAAGTGTAACCTATTTGCCTTTTACCGAATGCTGGCTGGCCAAAAAGTTATCATAAACTATGTTATTTTTAGAAGTGTACTGTCTCTTAAACGATACAGAAAGCACAGCGATGGACATTCATAAGCTTAAGGATAAAGCACAGGTATAGCTAATAGGAATAACATTTAATTCCATTCTTGGTATAAACTGCTGAGGGCAAACAGGTTGTTCTGAATTCCCATCACTGATTCCCATGACTACGAGCACCGAAGGACACGTCACTACCATCACTGTTCTTCCAACTTCTTTTTCTCGAGCTCCAAGATCAAGACAAATAACCGGTAGTAGTTTGTCTTTTAATACCTTTTACCGCAGGCTCAGTCTAACTACTTCGTACCACTTCTGAGAGGTAAGTGGCTCCTGAGACTTGGAAAAGTAAACTGCCTAACTTCATACCAAGAAGTGACAGAATTAAGGTATCCAATGATTTTTTTCCCTTCCCTTTAAAGATACAGGAGTCCTAATCTTCAGAAACCTTTTAGAAGGCAAAGTTCATTTTTATCAACATAATTCTATCTACAGACAAGAGAAATTATTCGTCAAGGAAAATCCCCAGAAAAGCTGACTTCAGGTGAAATAACACACTTGTGGTTTTAAATGACATATCGAAACAGGCAAAACTAAGTCATCAAGCCAACTCCAAGCCACAAAATGTACATTTAACATTTCTTTAGGGGAAAATGTTATCTAATTCGCCCCTGAAATTTGAACTAAGAAAAAAGCCTATTCATTTTACAAATCTCTCTGAATGACAGATTTTAAGGAAGAGGAGCAAAGGACACACCACAGCTAAATAAATCCAACAGTATGCTAAGGTATATAAACATGATATCTGCACCTTGATTCTAGTATGTGAAGACCTAAACACTTGGCTTCTGTTCAGAGAAGTAAATACCACATGACAGAGCATGTCTTACTTGCATAGCAGTTCAGAGTATGATTCTGACAGGAAAATAAAATGCTGGGGGGCTTTTTATACAAGTATCTGCCAGTTCCAGAACAAAAGCTGGAATATTTTTATAGATTCAATGTAGACCCAATCAAAGGGTTAAGCTAGACACCGACAAGGCCATTTTCTTAATATAGTTCATAGATGTCATTAGGGGAAAGTGGGTTTGGCAAACTCTTACGTTCCAAGGCTGAAGGAAATATACTAAGAAAGCAGTGAGAACTGAGAAATCCATGTCATAATTAAAACTTCAGTGAGAGAACAGATTTTTAAATGCATATGCACATGTGAAGTGATTATCTTTCTACGTACTTTAAAGAAGGTAAACAGTTATCCAGACACAAAGGCTAACATTCTCATCAGAACAAGCCAAGATGAAACACCAGGGGCACTGTGTAGAAACCGAGGGATGCTTCTGGCGCCGAACGTCTGCCTGACCCCTTCCTTCTCCGTCACTCTCAAATCCCCACCTTCCCGCGGGCAGAGCCATGCTGTTCTCCTCCAGGCGCTGAAGACATGGAAGTGAGTGTCTGTGAACTTTCTGTCCTTCAGTTAAACCTGCTGGAAGCTCTAATGACAAGAGTTGGTAGTTCTTCAGCTTAGCAAGTCTTACATGTTTAAACTCTTGCCTGCATTCTTAGATTTAATTTCTTTATTAAACATTTGGTTTGAAGGAAACACTGCATGTTTATTAATTATGCAGGATGCATACAAATTTCCCAAAATTTCCCCTGCAGTCTCATCCGAGCTTATTTTTTGCTTAAGATGTTTAGAGATGCTGAGGAACTTCTCTAGGTCAAAATTTACAGACTAAAAAAAAAAAAAGCAGCCGCAGCAAAATAAAGGTAAATGCATGGCTAGAAAAATAAGCTTAAATTTTCCTGAGTTTCTTTTGTTTGAAGGTGGGAGTGAGAGAAATGCAATGCAGAACAACAAAGAAAAAAAGAAAAAGAACTCCACAAAGGTGCTGTTCTAGGATTCTCCTAAATAACGGACAACTGGCATTTTAAAATTAAGACATAAGAAAATAATATTTTTGGAATTTCAAAGTCAGAAGAGGCTTGAGCTAGTTCCTGTTGGAAAAGAGTGAGGCACCCAGAATGCAATGCTCCTGGGGAAGCAGAAGCCCCTCCCTGTCAGTCCCTACCAAGCTCTTATTCAGCAGCAGCTCATAAACTCTAAGACAAACGATGTGAACGTGGAGGGCAAAGCTCTCCAACATGATACAAGATTAAAAAAGGCAATAAAATATTGCGAAGTGTGAGTGTTACGTGAACACTAATGCCTGTCACTGACAAATAGATGTGCTTACTAATATATTTGTGGGGAATAAATACTGAAATTCTCTTTAGGGCTATTTATAGACAAAACCCCTGGTCTGACTGGTCTTCCAGGCAGAAACCTACATTGGCAGAAGTATGCAAATTATAAAAATTCCACAGTAAATTCTAAATAATAAGGAATTTGAATCCAGGCCTTCCGCCATACGCAGCACAAGTAGCTTTGAGCTTTCGTAGCTTACAAGGAAATGCCTGTATTTCTAACATTAACATACAAAGGAAATATCCATCACCAGCTTCTTAAGAAACTAGAGACAAGCAGGTTTCTGGATAGAGATTTAAGGCAAATCAAACAGGCCCCCAACTAAGCATCCTATTAGGGCTCATTTTCCAAGCGTGGCTTTGCTTTCTGATAGAGGAATCTTAATAATAATTCTAAACAAGGTCTCCACACTGCTATAGCACTTAAAATACATACACACCATCAAAACATACATGGCAATGCTTGATAATTAAAGGAAATCTGCAGTGGATAATCTGTCTCCTTTGAAAATACAAACAGGTTTTCAAAGACTAGACACAACTCTGGGCACATGAATGATGTACAAAGATTTCTCAAGTAAAGAAGGGAAGATCTCAACCTCTTACTATGGATTTACTTCCTAAGACTGAAAACTGAATTTCTCCTCCTCCTTACATACTTGAAATCATCCCTGCAACACAAGAGGCACTTTTATTAGGTATAGCATCTATTAAAAACCTGAAACCCAGGATAGAATTTGTTGAACAAAGTAATAACACTGGCCTAATAGGCATTACCTTGGGATTTTCCCCCTTTAATATAAAAGTATAACTACAGTGGTCCAATGTACAAGTACAAAAAAAAGTTCTCATACTAAAAAAAAAAACAAAAACAAAAAAAAAACCGTAATACTGTACATACAAAAACCGTTCAACAAGAATGATTTAAATATATCTGTTCTTTTCTGGATCTGGAAGACACAAAGGCAAAGTTCTGTAACTGTGTTATCACTGGAACACGTCTGGAACATGTGCCCAGGAGCACTACGCTTCCCTTCTTTCCCCCTGTCCCAGCCCTGCATCCAGAGTCCCCTGAGCTTGGACCACAAGCCAACGGCATCCCTGAAGATAACCAGAGCCAGATGTTTACTCAATGGAAGTCATTATTCAGTGAGCCGTTGCTTACTATAAACTATGAAAAGCACAAGTTTCAAGCCCAGCCAAGATTAAATCCAGACGGAGGTCTTCCCATTCCCTGATTTGCTACTTGCACTGCTTTTGTTGGACCCAGCTTTAGACCCCACTTTGGCTTTCTTTTCCCGGGGAACATGGGGGTTGTTTTGGTGACTGTAGGCCTGGATTGCCAGGTCCAAGCGCTCCTGCGCCATCCTGATCTCCCGCTGCAGCGTCTCCAGGTCAGCTGGGAGGGGCTCCTCGTGGCTGCCGTACTGCTGCTCCTGGGCGATGTTGGCTTTGTTTTGCTTGTAGGCGATCTTGGCATTGGACAGCTCGGTGTACTGGATTTGATCCGGCTTGACAGCCATGTTATAGCCAGGGGGAGCAGACGGTGTATTCCAAGTGAAAGGATAATTATAAACACCCGGGTCTTCCAGTTCCCTCCTTTTACTGTTTAGTGAGTCTCGAATTGTCCCGAATCCTAAATGGAGCATCTCCCAAATGTTAAGCAACAGGCAAAGGCCTGTAACACCATACATTATCAGAAGGAAGATAGTCTTTTCAGTGGGTCTAGAAATAAAGCAGTCTATCTTATGGGGGCAAGGAATTCTACTGCACACGTAAGAGGGGTGGACTTGGAAGCCATAGAGAAAATACTGCCCTATCAGAAAGCCCACCTCAAACGTGGTCCTTGCCAGCAACTGCAGCACATAGATTTTCATGAGACCATCCTCCCGAATCCGCCGTCGGCCATCATGCTTGGGTTTAGGTTGGTTCTGCTCTTTATTTTCTTTTTCACTTTCTAATTCCATTTCTGGATACATCATGGGATCCTCTTCATGGTCCTCTTCTGTTTCTTCCAGAGCCCGGTGCTGTTTCCAACGCATGGCATAGGGTTTGCTCCGAGCCGCCTTCTTGTCCGCTTCACCATGCTCCATCTTGGCGATCTTGTGAATGGCGTAGCCCAGGTACATCACCGAGGGGGTGGCCACCAGGATGATCTGGAAGACCCAGAAGCGCACGTGGGAGAGAGGCGCGAAGGCGTCGTAGCAGACGTTCTCACAGCCCGGCTGCTCCGTGTTGCACACGAACTTGCTCTGCTCGTCATAGTAGATGGACTCGCCGCCCACGGCCGTGAGGACGATCCGGAAGACGATGAGCACGGTGAGCCAGATCTTCCCCACGAACGTGGAGTGGTTGTGGATCTCCTCCAGCAGGCGCGTCAGGAAGCTCCAGCTCATGGCGACCGAGCTGGCGTGCCCTGGTGACAACGGAAAAATACCGAAGGAAACGTCAACCAATACTAAGGTTTTAACAATGAAATTGTTTACTGATATCTCTAGGAGCTGTTATTCTGCATACTTGAAATCTAACTTCAAGGCTCATACTAGAATGATTGTTAAAATAAATAGCATCTCACTCTACCACCCCTGGGTAGGACAATTTACCTCAGTCTGTTAGCACTTGTTTGGGCCACCAAATTAGAAAGTTAAGTTTGCTTTGATGTCTTCCCTAGTTTAAAAGGTAAAATTGAGTCCCTGGCTGGTGTAGCTCAGTGGATTGAGCGCGGGCTGGGAACCCAAGTGTCTCAGTTCGATTCCCAGTCAGGGCACATGCCTGGGTTGCGGGCCAGGTCCCCAGTAAGGGCCATGTGAGAGGCAACCATACATTGCTGTTTCTCTCCCTCTCTTTCTCCCTCCCTTCCCCTCTCTCTGAAAATAAATAAATAAAATCTTAAAAAAAAAAAAAAAAAAAGGTAAAATTGTAGTTATCACTTTAGATACTTTTCTCAGACACAGTACACTGGATTCTTTACACACACTATTATTTCATAAGGCCTTCAAAACTTTGTGAGACACAGATAAAAAATAAGAAAATATTTGGTCTAGCTGTGGCTGGTGTGGCTCAGTGGATTGAGTGCCAGCCTGCTAACCAAAGGGTCACTGGTTCGATTCCCAGTCAGGGCACATGCCAGGGTTGCAGGCCAGGTCCCCCCGGTGGGGAGTGAGCGAGAGGCAACCACACATTGATGTTTCTCTTTCCTCTTTCTCTCTCCCTTCCTCCCTCTCTAAAAGTAAATAAATAAAATCTTAAAGAAAAGAAACGAAAAGAAAAGGGTCCTGTCATGATAAGACTACCATATAATGGAGACACCTGGGCTAGACTCCATTGTGAAGAAGTACCTTACTAGGAAACTTGAATTTTAGATGTGGTAACAAAGTATTAAAAATCATTTAAAAGGCCCTGACTGGTGTGGCTCAGTGAACTGGGGTGCTGCCCTGCAAACCAAAAGGTTGCCCGTTCGATTCCCAGTCAGGGCACACGCCTAGGTAGCAAGCCAGGTCTCCAATTCAAGGTGTGTGGGAAGCAACCACACATTTAATGTTTCTTGCTCCCTCTTTCTCTAAAAAATAAATTAAAAAAATATTTAAAAATAATAAAAAAGGCCCTGGCCGAGAAGCTCGGTTGGTTGGAGCGTTGTCCCACACAACAAAAGTTTGCGGGTTTGATCCCCAGACAGGGTGTGTACAGGAGGCCACTGATCGATGTTTCTCTAAAAATCAGCAAAAAAGATAACCTCAAGTGAGGATTAAAAAAAAAAAAAAAAAAAAAAAAAAAAGGCCCTGGCCAGGTCCCTCAGCTGGTTAGAGCATTATCCTAATACGCAAAGGCTGAAGGTTTGATCCCTGGTCAGGGCACATACAAGAATCAATCAATAAACACACAAATAAGTGGAACAACAAACTGATGTCTGTCTCTTTCTCCCCCCTTTCTCTCTCTAAAAACACTCAATTAAAAAAAGAATTAAAAAGATTCTGCATTATGTTTCTGTATTACGTTTATGGTGACTGTTAAAAAGAAATCTGCAAATTGATTTGTGAGGACATTAAATTCAATCAATAGGCAAATCCATTTAAAATAGCATTTAGAAGGGTGGTTTTATTCCGAGATTCTTAGAACTATGTACAGAATGCTGGTAAAAACCATCTAAATAAGCTAATATTTATAAAGTCCCTAATGTTACCCCTGACATTAAATACACCCAGCTTTCTTCCTTCTCTCTCCCAATTTACTTCTGCAGATTATAGGTGATTATCAGCATCATCAAAGAAGTTTAAATACACTTTACCTGTTATCCAGAACTTCTGCTATCCAAAATTTTCTTACAGAAATGATGTCTTGCTTACAACTTTTCCAGATTCCCTCTGGAAAGGGGAAAAAAAAGAGATCATAAGCTTCCTCCCACAGAAAACAATGGATCACTAAAATGTCATCTTCAGGAAGAAACAAAGTTTTCTGTGTACCACAGAAATCAATCAGCATGAGACAGAAACAGGCTTGAATTTGAATATATCTGTTTTCTCCTACTGACACATGTGGTAGGAGAACTCTGCAGCAGAGAACCAAAGAATCTTAAGACACTTGTAGTCTCAGACAATACGACAGGAAGATGAGTCACTCGTGAAAATCGAAGCAGATGAACTCATGCATCTATAGGAAAAAGCCAAAACAGAAAAATCTCAACAAATTTAAACTGGGTCACTAAAGGCCTTGCGAAAATCTTCACCCCGTATACTCTATTCCCGCTCTGTCCCTAGAGCAGCCAATACTTCTCACTGGGGAGTGACCAGCCAACGAGGAGTAAGCT